>BLKM01003048.1:2060061-2073742 GCA_013340265.1 Coptotermes formosanus
GGCATATATTGTGAGATTTTCACTGCTAGGGGGAGCGGAAAACCTACATTATGTCCACCTTGCCGAAAGCTTACCCAAACAATGTGATTCCATGGAACAACGTGCTGCTTCTGAAGATAACAAACACCCACATAACCAAAAAAGCCCTCCGTGTTCATAAAACCAAAAAAATTATTTGGCTTCATTACTACAGCCACGCCACTGGCCCCTACAATGATATATATTAACCCTTTAAAGACGAAGTGTGTCTGTTTTATATAAGGAATCAGTGCGTACCGCGCTGTAAACACTCTCCACTTCGGTTATAAAAACCAGTCTCTTAATGTTTTATAAGGCAAAAGTTGCTGTTTGTTCTGAGATCCGTACAAAACACATAAACGCAATGTGGGCATCACGTAGAATTTTTTAATGTTAAACCTGGTGGTGCGTAAAGTTACCGCTAGGCTTTAAAAGGTTAACGCAGTCCATATTACCGTCACTTATCTTGAAATTAATTTTAATAATATTTTCTCCTTAAGCTTATGTCTTCAAGGTGTTCTGTTTCCTTCAGATTTTCCTACGAAATGTGTGTGCATTTCCTATATTTTCCTTCTATGCTACGTAACTTCCCATCTTATTTCCTTTATTTTTTTGCGTGATTTGAGGGTTCCGCTGATATATAGACGCGCTCTGTGCTGTTCTAGGATATTGCGCAGCGTTGAGTTGTAGTTCTGTACAGACGTTTCAGTACAACATGTCGGTCCCATCTGCAAGGGTCACCAGGACTTCTTGACCATTCAGGAAGGGACCGATAGTTTGCTTCGAAACGTCAGTACAGAAGTAACACTCAACGCCGCGTAACATCGCAGCAGAGCACAGAGCTCCTTAATTTCATCTTTCTAATATCTGGTGAGAAGTTTGAGCAAGGGTAAGAACTCAAATATTGTGCTATTTCCTACGTACAGAGGCTAATAAATTGCCATCTACCATTCGTACAAGGATGGTTATAAAGGATGTACGCCGATCCCAGTGGCCGCGCGGTCTAAGGCGTAAGTCTGCGGCCGAGCGCTTGCTGGGATCGTGGGTTCGAATCCCACCGGGGGCATGGATATTTGTCTCTTATACAGTGTTTGTGTTGTCAGGTAGAGGTCTACGCGACGGGCCGATCCCTCGTCCAGAGGAGTCCTACCGACTGTGGTGTGTGTGTCTGAGTGTGATCAAGTGAAAATAAACAACCTCGACACCTACTGTGAACACGTAGAAGAGGGAAGGACTGCGAAACGAAACAAAGGATGTACCAGTCTGTATGGCGTAATTTCCAAAATACTGGAATCTTATGTTTGTTTCCTTTTGCCTGCCATGGACCTAACAGAACACGGGCAAACATGTTATGAAAATGAATTCGCACCGTTATCAATATAGCCGGGGGTAGCTCAGTTGGTATAGTCATCACGCCAAGGATTAGACATCCGGGAAATCGCGGTTCATTTCCCGGGAGGAATAAGATATTTGTCTGTTCGTCAAAGCGTCCACATCGGCTCTGGGCCTCAGCCAGCCACATATTCAACGGGGCATAAAGCGTAAGGTGAACAGGGCGTCAGGCTAACCATTCGTTTACAACCAATTCCGAGGTCACGAATGAGTGGAGCCCATACCTGGTTGACATACGCAAAGACAGCTTTACCTTTTCATGATTACAAAGGGAAATTCAAAGAAGGCTACTGATGTGTCCGGCTACAACTTTGTACTAAGCTACAGTGCTGCTAAAAATACTGTAGACCCTCGAATTAACGGACCTTTTGTATACGGATTTCGGAAATAGCGGACAAAATCTGTTGGTGCCGAAATTTTTGTCTGCAATGGCAATATGTGCAATTAGCGGTCTTGACTGTTAATTAGCGATGCGGCCGCTACGTGGCGGACACGGACGCGCGCTGTCTTTGCTGACACTCGCTTAGAGGTAGTAGTGTACCGCTCTTTTCACAACCTGGATCGTGGATTTATTATATTGATCTGAAATGTATTAAATTCCTATTAACATCCATTAAAAGGCTAATTATATTTGTGTACAGTATTATGTGTATGCATTAGTGTTATATATGCACTACCGTATTGTTTTAGCGACATTTTAGGCTATATATATATAATCCGGAAGTATCGGACAATCGGCAGTATTTGACCACCCACTCCCCCTGTTAGTCCGTTCATTCGAGGGTATACAGTATCGTTTTTACAAACTGTATGAAAGAATGGCTTAATTCAGTTTGAACCGATAAAATTTTAAACATCATGACGTGGCTTGCCATATTACCCTTTTTTCTTTACGAAAGTATTAGGGAAAAATGTTGCATTGGATTAAAAATAGCGTTTAACACTGCTGTAACGAATGGAATTTACACTCTGTCATTCACTTCATTATAGATCACCCAGCAAACCCCAGGGTTTTTTTTGGGGGGGGGTGTAAAAACAGATCCCAGCATGTGTGGAGAGAGGGCAACAAAGTGCTGTGCCTGTACAGTGAGACAGATCAGTGCTGAAAGAAATCTAGGATTTAGCAGAAAAAGAGGAAGGGGAAAACGACTCCTTCAGTCGTTGCCAGCGGGGGGGTCCCTGATAAACGTGCCGTTTGTAGCTAGTTTGTAAGAACACCATATCTTTTTAGAAAAGGGGGATGCATTCTTTGAAAGTCGTTTTTTAGACGAAAATTCGTTAAATTTGTATTATTACTGCCATAGATAGTGCTCGGATAATTTCCTACCGTTATGGAACCCGAAAGTTTCTTGCCTTCTCCACAAGAGGCCGCCACTCTGCCACAGCCTAAGTCAGATTCCTGTACTCCTGTTTTCATACCATGTCCTCGTCTATGCCTAGGTCACACAAGTGGTCCTTCCGTTCAGGTTTTCCCAATAAAATTATGTATTTGTCTTTCTTCTGTTACATGTATCGACCATTTTACATTGTCACAACATCCTACCAATTGTCCTAGCCAAAGCCAGATCAATCCAATGCACGTCGCCCGCTACCCTATTTCTCGAAAACCAATTTCAATATTATACTCGCATCTACGCCTATGTCTACAAAGCGGTTTTCTTTCTTTACGTTTCCCTACCAAAACCCTGTATGCATCTCTCGTCTCCACTTATGCGTGCTGCATGCCCCGTCAATATCCTTCTTCTTGATTTCATCCCCCGAATAATATCTGGTGAGGATTACAGACCGTAAAGCCCCGCATATGTAAGTGATAAGACGCACCTTATTATTAGCGGGGATTTTTGCGAATTTAACCTTTTAAAGCCTAGCGGTAACTTTACATAACACCAGGTTCAACATTAAAAAATTCTACGTGGTGCCCACATCGCGTTTATGTGTTTTGTACGGATCTCAGAACAAACAGCAACTTTTGCCTTATAAAACATTAAGAGACTGGTTTTTATAACCGACGTGGAGAGTGTTTACAGCGCGGTACGCACTCAGTCCTTATATAAAACAGATACGCTTCGTCATTCATAGCTGACTAGTGTTTAAGTTTATCATCCATTTTAAGACGTAGGGTGAATTGGGTGGACATTTTTTTTCAGGGAAAGACAATGCATGTTATGAGGCAAGAAATACGGTATTTGAATTATGAAGTTTGTGAAAATTGATGTCGTGGTTAACATTTGTGGAAAATTTGAGCAAACGACGCAGCCAATGAGAACCGGCGTGGAGTTTCGAAGTGTGCTCCTCGGAATTGAGATTCTACATCATCATTACGAAAGACGTGTTTGAGACAGCCATAAGGAACTTTCGGTATGTCTCTGTACTCTTCAGGTGAGTCAGATGTCTCGAAGTGTCTCACGGTACAGCTGATTCGGTGTATCTTTAACCCTTTAAAGACGAAGCGTATCTGTTTTATATAAGGACTCAGTGCGTACCGCACTGTAAACACTCTCCAATTCGGTTATAAAAACCAATCTCTTAATGTTTTATAAGGCAAAAGTTGCTGTTTGTTCTGAGATCCGTACAAACACATAAACGCAATGTGGGCACCACGTAGAATTTTTTAATGTTAACCCTTTAAAGACGAAGCGTATCTGTTTTATATAAGGACTCAGTGCGTACCGCGCTGTAAACACTCTCCACTTCGGTTATAAAAACCAATCTCTTAATGTTTTATAAGGCAAAAGTTGCTGTTTGTTCTGAGATCCGTACAAACACATAAACGCAATGTGGGCACCACGTAGAATTTTTTAATGTTAACCCTTTAAAGACGAAGCATATCTGTTTTATATAAGGACTCAGTGCGTACCGCGCTGTAAACACTCTCCACTTCGGTTATAAAAACCAGTCTCTTAATGTTTTATAAGGCGAAAGTTGCTGTTTGTTCTGAGATCCGTACAAACACATAAACGCAATGTGGGCACCACGTAGAATTTTTTAATGTTAACCCTTTAAAGACGAAGCGTATCTGTTTTATATAAGGACTCAGTGCGTACCGCGCTGTAAACACTCTCCACTTCGGTTATAAAAACCAGTCTCTTAATGTTTTATAAGGCAAAGTTGCTGTTTGTTCTGAGATCCGTACAAAACACATAAACGCAATGTGGGCACCTTGTAGAATTTTTTAATGTTAAGGTGTGTGTTGAGTCAGAATGCTGTAGTAACACAATGACAGCGGAGAGCAGGGGAAATGCAGAATGCGGGACGGATAGTGAAGAGGAAGCAGAATGAGGGAAGGAGAAACACTGGAGATCTGGGTGGAAGGAGAGAAGTATTTTTCTGAAAGAAAGGGTTAAAAGAAGTCTATGGAGGGTTTTTGATAAATGTCGTGAGGCTGCAGTGGTAGTGGGGGGGGGGGGGGCCGGTTCCTGTCATACATTGAATTCCTCAGGGCGACTGAAGACTGAAATCTCACTACTGCAAAAAGGGCATATACTCAAGTTTAGCTAGTAGTGCACTCTATCGACCGTCCCCTGGCCGGTACGCGTAGCTTTTCTCAGCTTGTACCAAGCGGCGACAAAATAAGCTATATATATTTTTTATATTGACACCATGGACACCTTGCCACTGACAGTACCACAGTGCAGTCCAAAAACTGCCCCATATACCGACCCACAACCCATCTTTTCAACCAAGTTTTATTCATCGTCACAAAGAGAAGTTTTAATGACATTTTATCAACACAACAGATGTATTTTAAGTTGTGACCAACTTTTGTTACCATATTGTGGTTAGTGAGTGCGATTAGTCATTGTGTGACTCCCTGAGGATGAACCCTGTAGGTTCGAAACATGTAGGAGCATTCTTCTGAAAAATTCAATGCGAATAAGGTGCATTAGCTGGTTTCTGGTAATTTATATAAATGAGCTATAGTCCAGCGCATTACGGTGTAGGAAACCATGCGTTATTACTGTCAAAAATTTTTTTGTGTATCAGTGTTCATACCTAGGCATAAAATATATTTCTATTACTCTTCAAAATTAATTATGTTTTTCAGTAAACAAATTGTTCTGTCAATACACGTCAGATATATGAATTTATGGCAGATACACGCTGTACATGTATATAGGGTGTACCTAAAATGCATGGACAAATTCAGAAGGCAGCTTACCCACACTAAAACAGGGAAGAAAGTTCATATCAGTAAAGGTTCACAAAAAGTTTTCGAAGTGCAGCCCCCATGTTAGCCTGACCTCATTCCTTCAGATTTGTATCTGTGGGGACACTTAAAAAATCCCCCATTGTGTTCAGCTAGATTTTAAAATGAAGAGACACTTCACCAGTACGTTTTTAATACCGGTCAAATCATTCGCAACCACCGCCGGGACTTCTGAAAGGGTGCGACAGTCCATGGTCAGATACATAAATGCGTGCATTGACAGAGGTGGAGGACATTTTGAGAATTTGTTGTGAGATTGTGACTTGCTAAACAATAAAAACCCAACAGTTATTAACTTGCCAACACGTACTGTAAAAGTATAATGTCGGTTGTAATTAACCTTTTAAAGCCTAGCAGTAACTTTACATACGACCAGGTTTAACATTAAAAAATTCTACGTGGTGCCCACATTGCGTTTATGTGTTTTGTACGGATCTCAGAACAAACAGCAACTTTTGCCTTATAAAACATTAAGAGATTGGTTTTTATAACCGAAGCGGAGAGTGTTCACAGCGCGGTACGCACTGAGTCCTTATATAAAACAGATACGCTTCGTCTTTAAAGGGTTAAAATATGATACAATGAAGGTGACGGTAGGTGTACCAACATATTACTGCTAAACTTTATGAGCAACGTTTTTATTCTTTATGTATTCTTAATATTCATCATCCCCGTTGGCTTTCAGATATGGAATTCTTTCTCAAGGAAGCAATCAGCCACAGCCAACCTCTCTTGATTTGCTTTTTACTTTAGAGCTACCAAGTTTCGGCTTTCATGAGGCCATCTTCATTCTCTACGTTTTACAAGAACAGAATTGTTTCCACCCAATTTGGGGGGTGGGGAAAGCCTTCACCTTTACAAATGTAAAAAATATAAAATATAAAAGAATTTTTATCATATTCCATATTTTTATCCAGTTCTTTTACGTTGTACATTTTTTACATTTCTAAATGAGAGGCCTTCCCCCCAAATTGCGTAGAGACAATTCTGTTTTTGTAAAATGTAGACCCTCAAGATGGCTTCATGAAAGCCTAAACCTGGTAGCTCTAAAGTACAAACCAAATCAAGAGAGTTTGGCTGTGGCTGATTACTTCTTTGAGAAAGAATTCCTTATGTATTCACTGACTCAAGTACCAATACGTAACATTCCTCGTCAGAAATGAATCTAAATTCCATAACAGACTGTTATACGCATTCCGCCTGCCGCCTTCCCTTGTTTCTTTTATTCTATCCGGGTTCAAGTTAAAAACTCGAGTCACTCTCATGTTAAGATGCGAAGAAGGCAGACTAGGGCGGGCGGGAATACAAGCGACAGAATTTTGACATTTCGGGAGTCATGTCCAACTATGCCAAGACGCAGTGCCTGATGGAGGCGCATTCACAGACAGTAAGTGACTTGAGTATATTAGAAGCTGCTATCAGATAAAGCACAACAGGGGGCACTGCTATACTGTGTTTGGGTGGGACTTCGCTGCTCCATAACTGACGCTTTATCTCAGTATGTTGAATGAAAAATCAACTCGATCGCATTTAACCCTTTAAAGACGAAGCGTGTGTGTTTTATATAAGGACTCAGTGCGTACCGCGCTGTAAACACTCTCCACTTCGGTTATAAAAACCAATCTCTTAATGTTTTATAAGGCAAAAGTTGCTGTTTGTTCTGAGATCCGTACAAAACACATAAACGCAATGTGGGCACCACGTAGAATTTTTTAATGTTAAACCTGGTCGTACGTAAAGTTACCGCTAGGATTCAAAAGGTTAATAACTAAGTGTTTAGGCGATGGCGTTCTGCTACAAGCCAGTTCACTTGCACCAGAAACTGAGATTAAGCATTCATTAGAATAAATAGCACGATTGAATTCTGCTTACTGGCATTCGATGACTACAGATTGCAATTTTTAACGTGTCTGGCCTTAATTTTCCAGCTACACGGTGCATTAAGGCACAAGATGTGGGTTACAGCCCACGGATCAGTTCAACAGGCACCTCAGCCTGACACTTGCTTTACAAACACTGGTCCTTATTCCCTACAGTTATATTAACGCTTTAAAGACGAAACACATTCTGTCTAATATAAACACTCCGTGCGTACCGCGCAGTAAACACTCTCCACCTCAGTTTAAAAAACCAATCATTTGATGACGTGTAAGGTAAAAGTTGCAGATTGTTCCCAGATAAGTACAAAACACATAAACACAATGTGAGCACCGTGGAGAATTGATTAAAGTTAAGCCTGGTAGCACGTAAAGTTACCGCTAGGCTTTAAAATGTTAATGTTTTAAATAGTTACGCCCAGTGTTAGAAGCATAATAGTCTTAGAATTACCTAGTGTTGCAAACACCTAGTGCTTTAGGAAGAGTTGCAATCAAGAGCTGGACCGGGATTCAACAGCACGCTACCTGGAAAAACTTAGCAGGTTACAGACATGGTAAACTACTTATCAGTAGACCATGCAAGAAAAGAGCTGATGATCTTCTTAAATTAAGCAGGTCATCAGCTGAGAACGGTAGCTGCATTCCTCACGGGCGATGCTTCTATGAAGAAGTACCTAAATACTGCCAGCGTGTTTGATGATAAAACAGAGTGCAGCCTTTGCAAGGTGGAGACTGAAACATTGTACCGTATTATTTGCTGTTGCGAGACAGGCCTTGACTTGCCAGCGTTATAATTTCTTTGGGAAGTTCTTTGCTGAACCTAAAGATATAAGCACGGCGTCATTAAAAAGACAGCCCTCTGTCGCTTTGCAGAAGGCACAGGTTTAATGAGTCTCTGCCGAGGGAACTGGCACGGGGCTACACCAACACGCCTCACACTGCTGTGCATCCGGAGAATCCGCACACTGGCCCTCTGGGAGGGAGAAGAAAAAGAAGCACCCAGTGTAAAAAGACCTTGTGTTTAGAAGTACTTAGTGTTAGAAACACCTCGTGTTAGGAGAGCCTAATGTTATAAGCACCTACTGTTACAAGCACCTAGTGTTAGAAACACTCGTGTTAGAAGGGCCTAATGTTACAAGCACCTAATGTTACAAGCACCTAGTGTTAGAAACACTCGTGTTAGAAGGGCCTAATATTATAAGCACCTAATGTTACAAGAACCTAGTGTTAGAAACACTCGTGTTAGAAGGGCCTAATATTATAAGCACCTAATGTTACAAGAACCTAGTGTTAGAAACACTCGTGTTAGAAGGGCCTAATATTGTAAGCACCTAATGTTACAAGAACCTAGTGTTAGAAACACTCGTGTTAGAAGGGCCTAATGTTATAAGCACCTAATGTTACAAGCACCTAGTGTTAGAAACACTCGTGTTAGAAGGGCCTAATGTTATAAGCACCTAATGTTACAAGCACCTAGTGTTAGAAACACTCGTGTTAGAAGGGCCTAATATTGTAAGCACCTAATGTTACAAGAACCTAGTGTTAGAAACACTCGTGTTAGAAGGGCCTAATGTTATAAGCACCTAATGTTACAAGAACCTAGTGTTAGAAACACTTGTGTTAGAAGGGCCTAATGTTATAAGCACCTAATGTTACACGCACCTAGTGTTAGAAACAATTCTTCTTAGAAAAGCCTAATGTTATAAACACCTAGTGTTAGAAGCACCTTGTATTTCTTCTGCAGTTCTCCATTTAGTGTTAGAACAGCCTAATGTTATAAGCACCTAGTGTTCGAAACACCTCGTGTTAGAAGAGCCTAATGTTATAAGCACCTAGTGTTAGAAGCACCTTGTATTTCTTCTGCAGTTCTCCATTTTTCCTTCCTTATTTTTTCCATTGCTTTTAGCGTCACCCATTCACATCGGCTTTCAGTTATTTAGCTTCTGTAACCATTATCACTCGGCAAAATCATCAATCGGCCAGTCTGAGTTTACTGGACACATTTGCACTCATTTTTGCCTATGATGTCGATTCCCGATGGATTCATTCGAATTTTTCATTGACTTAATCCATCCGGCCGCGCTATGGCCCTGGGATCGACTCAGGAGTAATTCCTGGGTGTAAAGGTGGCCAGTGTGTTGGGCTGACGAACTTACCACTTTCATGTGCCGATTGTCTGGAAATCTCGCAGCCTGAAGTCCTGGAACCCTAAGGGCCTGGCCAGGCCTGTATAAATTGGCCTATAGCTTTACCTATGCGTGCCTGTGATATTATCCTTCGAAATTCCTCCGATGTAGTTAAAGGCATGTTGCGGTTTAACGCAAGTTCATACATGACATGACGTCGTTGTAATGAGCTATATCACAGATACATGTTTATTTACATGATACAGACTTCTAACATGCAAATTCAGACACCGAATCTTCCACATAGCACGCAAGGATCTGCCCGTTACATAGTAAATCTCTGTAGAAATCTGTTAACATTTTAAAGCCTAGCGGTTACTTTACGTACCGGCCAAATTAATAGTCAAAAATTCTACGTTCTGCCCACACAGTGTATTTATGTGTTTTGTGTGGATCTCAGAACAAACAGCGATTATTTCCCTATATAGCATTAACTGACTGGTGTTTATAACCGAGACGGAGTGTGTCTACAGCGCGGTACGGACTGAGTCCTTACATAAAATAGACAACGTTTCGTCTTTAAAGGGTTAATCTGCATTGAACATATGGAATCCCTTCTTTCCCCTTCACTTTCTCCCAGCGGCTGGCGGCCATTCGGATGCAGGGGGCTGTAACACTAATCAGTGTCATGATTAATTGTGGTTATTAGTGTTCCTTCAAGTTAGAAATCTCGGCTGACAGGCCGCCGACCAACCAGTTGGCTTCAGAACCTCAAGGGCATCTTGTAATAAAAGGAGGGTTGATTATTGAGCCCCTTCACTACAGGAACCCGCGCGACGCGATTTTAAAAATTACGTGCTCTACACGTGTCTTCATCTGTTTCCCATTTTAAAGCACTGATTAGTAACAGGCCAGCCTCCACAGTATTAGGTGAAACAAAATAAGTGACACCAAATTCTGTGTGTCCTCTACAACAGAAAAAAGGAACCTCTGTGAAATTTGGTTATACTGAAACGTGTGTCGGTGTGGAAATTGGGTGATATCCAGCTGTGTGAAAAACTCGGATTGTGAAATTTCAGGTTCTCACAGCGGTGTTGATGAAGATTCAAGTCCTCTGGAATGTTAGACCGTGTTGAGTGGTTTATAGATGTTTCGGAGGAGCATTACGCCTCCATCTTCAGGGTTAAAGAGGTACCAGAAGCTTACATTACCAGTTGTCACGGTGTCATATCACACAAGACTTCAGTCTTCGTCATCATCATCTGAGGGGTCAGTGTACCCTGTGTATTCATTCTACCACGCTCTGCTTATAAACACAATCCGTCAAGGAAATAGTTACAAAAACATTTGAAGGTTACGGTCTTCGGGTGCTGAATTAAGCGCCATGTTACGAAAAGGTATTGGGGAATGGAGGTATAAGTGTACGTATTCTTGACGTCGGTACGAGATGGCACTAGGTGGCGTAGCTTCATGACCCCGGTCGCTGGACCCCGGGAGAAGGGCCTGCGGTAGTCGCTGCATATTAGACCACATTGGCCCCAGAGTTGATGGGGACTTGTGGAAAAGAGTTCTTGACCGTACAGGGACTGTAAAATCGATCCAAGAGGGACCATTAAAGTCACAAGTACGAGACAAATAAAACTTTCTTGTGCATTTGCTTCTGACAGATCAAATTTCCGTATCGCTTAGGTACAAAACAGCATATATTTCCCAAGCCCTGTGCATTCGACAAATGCCTGTTTCCTTCTGTTACAGTTTTCTCTCTGTCACCATTTATATTTAGTTGTTTAACGTATTTTAACGACAGTGTGACTAACATTTTTAAAGTATGTGTACTCAAAGGATTTTGGTGGGGAGACCTGAGGGAAGGCGACCACTTAGGAGACCCAGGCTAGATGGGAGGATAATATTAAAATAGATCTTCAAGAAGTGGGATGGGGGCATGGACTGGATTGAGCTGGCTCAGGATGGGGACAGGTGGGGGGCTCTTGTGAATGCGGTAATGAACCTCCGAGTTCCATAAAATGCGGGGAATTTTTTGACTAGCTGAGAAATGACTTCCTATTCGGTAAAGCTCCCATGACACGACACGATAAAATGAACATCCTGTATAAAAAGAGGTTAATGTTGCGCTAATGACCATTTCTCTTCATCACAATGTTAATGAAGCCAAATTGTGAGTCCCTTCCGAATTCTGAACGTCGAATATACGCACTAAAACTCACGCGAACTTTCACAGACGAAGCACAAATGACCCTGTCGGTGCTCAGACCAGAATGGCTGTGTACCTCCTTAAAGGGTCGATGTTTTTAACACATGTGCAGCAATTAGTCTGCGTTTCAGCTCGCCGCCGATGTTGCCTGACAACCTCAAAATCCAGCGGGTTGTGTAAAAAGGGGTGTGTCCTTAGATAACTCTATTGTAATGGGAACCATATGCTTCAAAACACATTCTAGTGCCTTATTAACCTTTTAAAGCCTAGCGGTAACTTTACGTACCACCAGGTTTAACATTAAAAAATTCTACGTGGTGCCCACATTGCGTTTATGTGTTTTGTACGGATCTCAGAACAAACAGCAAATTTTGCCTTATAAAACATTAAGATACTGGTTTTTATAACCGAAGTGGAGAGTGTTTACAGCGCGGTACGCACTGCGAAATCAATGGCACATTCTCACTCAACTGTAAAAGTGAAACCCTAGTGTAACGTAACTGTTCTCCCTGAAGATGATCCAGCGGGGTCGAAACATGTAGGAGGTTTTCTACAAATGAAGAGAACATACTTTTTGTGCATTAATTGGTAATTTTTGTTTTTGCTTATTTAGTGATTCCATATTTCTCGTGTTCCACAGTTATTTCGTTCCAATTCTACAACAAAATACTTCAAGGTCAGAGTGTAACATTCAGAAAATAAGAAATAAACAACAGAACCATTTTTTTAAAGCTTTGATGTATACCTAACCTGAAATGTGCATCTAATCAACTCTTGGATCAGAAAAATGAAAAAGAAACATTTTCCTTGTCATTCCAAAACTATTTCTCGTATGCTTTTTTAAATGTCGTTTCTCTTCCCTTTTGTGTCCGTCTAATCTTTTTGATATGAAAAGAGGGATAAAAAAGATTAAAACGAAGGAAAAGACGTAGAAAGACTCATAGGATGAAAGGGAGTGGGCAGGTTACACATTCAATAAATTGACGTGGTCAATATTTCATAAAGTCAAAATGAAACAGCCAGCAGATGTGTTTCAAGACTGTCTCACCAGGTGGCAATACGTACCTACATCCATCATTGTTGCTGCTCTTACAGCATGGAATTATAGGTCCATTTTAGTTTCGTGCTCTTCAATATAAAAGTGGCACCAGCGTGTTTTTCTGTAGATATTAAGACTAAAACATTGTCGGTACATTTTGTAGTTTCGCCTTATTACTGTCTTGGTTAAACTGGAGTCAATTACGAAGTTGACACTGTTTATTTGTATAGTTATAAATTAATTTTTATATCCTGGTTTCATGTGTGTTTGTGTATCCACAGAATAATAACTTTTGTTTCAGAAATTTTAACCTTTTAAAGCCTAGCGGTAACTTTACACACCACCAGGTTTAACATTAACAAATTCTACGTGATGCCCACATTGCGTTTATGTGTTTTGTACGGATCTCAGAACAAACAGCAACTTTTGCCTTATAAAACATTAAGAGACTGTTTTTATAACCGAAGTGGAAAGTGTTTACAGCGCGGTACGCACTGAGTCCTTATATAAAACAGACACGCTTCGTCTTTAAAGGGCTAATTCAGTTGGACATGACAGGCAAATGCGTTCCTAAATATTCACAGCATTTGCTACACAGAAGGTAACTGCATCTATTCAGCCCAGACACATTATCATTTTTTGTATGTTTACAACGAATAATATAACATTACGCGTATTACATAATTTTCTGGTTCCAGTATAATAAATTTTTGACATAATGTTAATACGATATATTTTTACTGAAAGTTTCCTCTTCGCCTTCCTTTTTTTTCTTCCCCCGCGGGGGCGCCCCCCCCCCCCCCCCGCCCC
>BLKM01003048.1:2073807-2121855 GCA_013340265.1 Coptotermes formosanus
CCCAATGACTAGCAGCGTAAGGGACATATTTGTTCCTCACAATACCTCCTCCAACTAGACTCTGATCTCACATTTGTTTGTGCTCCATATTTTGCTAACGTGAAGGTAAGGGAATCGAATGTTGGCTGCGAAAGAGGAGTTCAGGCGTCATATTTACATTAATTTATTTTTAAATTCATGTTGTTTTAGTGTTACTGTTCCTTGGTTCACGTCGTATTTCTTCTGGGATGTTGTACAGGGTAAGTTGATGGCTGCTGACGTTTCGGGCCAACATGTCACATTTGTAAGAGTCAAGCAATACTCGAAGAATTTGACCACTTGGCTGCTTGCATGCTAGACTGCGTAGCACTTACAGATGGGACTGGCATGTTGGCTTGAAATGTCGATAACAAAATACCAACCTAAGCCCCGCAACGTCGCAGAGAAGACCTTAAATAAAACGCGGCGTAAGTCTGAAATCGCACATTAAAGGCAGATCCTTGTAGCTTCATGAGGGTCCAAGGGATACCACGTTAAAATACAGGCAAGGATTCGGTATTAAACACGAGATTCGAACACAGGACTTCAAAATAGTACAGGTTTAATTCATGGCGCAGTTTAATGTTAAGTTGTTTCGCCTGTGGTGATGCATTTTTACCTTGCACGTTTCTGTAGTGATTAAATTAAACCGTCTAGGCAAGGTAACAGGGGCTACCCACCTACCTGGTGTACAGTCACAATTATCACTACACAGAAAGACGTTTCGACCGAGCAGTAGGCATACATGCAATGCTTAGCTTTATATCTGGGAGATTCCCAGTTCGCATTTCAGATGGGGCGTCTGCTATAAATGTTTCTCGTGGTTTTTCTCAGTGTTTGTGCTGAGGAGGATATTTGGGCCTTAAGAGAAGAGAGGGAAGAAAGGATCTGAGAAGACCACATAACTGAGGGAAAGAGATCACTTTGAAGACCTAGGAGTAGATTGGAGGATAATATTTAAAAAAAGTCGTGGGATGGGGAGACATCGACTGGATTGATCTGGCTTAGGATAGGGACTTGTGGCCAGCTCTTGTGAATGCGGTAATGAACTTTCGGATTCCATAAAATGCGGGGAATTTCTGGACTAGCTGAGGAACTGTTAGCTTCTCCAGAAGGACAGTATTCAAGTTAGTTAGTTAGTTAGTTAGTTAGTTAGTTAGTTAGTTAGTTAGTTAGTCAGTCAGTCAGTCAGTCAGTCAGTCAGTCAGTCAGTCAGTTAGTTAGTTAGGTAGTTAGTTAGTCAGTCAGTCAGTCAGTCAATCAGTCAGTCAGTTAGTTAGTTAGTTAGTTAGTTAGTTAGTTAGTTAGTTAGTTAGTTAGTTAGTTAGTTAGTTAGTTAGTTAGTTAGTCAATCCTTTAGTTGTACTAACTGGTATTAATATAGGTGCATGTACAGGTCGATTTCTAGGGCCTGAATTTGAAAGTACTAGGTACGTGAGTTCTAGGCATTCATAAAATTATATTAACAAATCATAGTCGTACCCGGTTATAACGACATCGGTTAATACGACACCTCGTCTATACCGTCAGATGTTCTGTGGTACCAATTAATTCCTCACTGTTAACCATAACATTACACTACTCGGTTATAACAACACTCGTTTATAGCGACACAAAATATTCAGTCCGTTTCATGATGTTATAACCGAGTTCGAATATACTTGGAATAATGAGTGTTTCATATGAGACCTTCTCATAAATATGTCACATCTTATGATAACCCCTCAGCATAAAATACACTGTGTATCACTACTGCTTCACATTTATGCTGGTTACACATTATACACGTGCGCAAGTTTGCTTTCTGCTTTTCACGTGACAGCAAATTCTTGCTTCTTCATGAAAGCTACGAATGCAACGCCGCCATAAATTTACCAAACAGCTCAGTTAGCAACTAATTTACCCCTAACCCTCACCTTAACTACACCATTCTTAATAGCGATATTGCAGGGTATCAAAAATTCAAACTGTCTTTATAAATTCCACACCGGGGGCTGAGCTTCAATAACAGTATGAAGAGGGAAAGCAAATTAACCCTTTAAAGACGAAGCGTATCTGTTTTATATAAGGACTCAGTGCGTACCGCGCTGTAAACACTCTCCACTTCGGTTATAAAAACCAATCTCTTAATATTTTATAAGGCAAAAGTTGCTGTTTGTTCTGAGATCCGTACAAAACACATAAACGCAATGTAGGCACCACGTAGAATTTTTTAATGTTAAACCTCGTGGTACGTAAAGTTACCGCTAGGCTTTAAAAGGTTAAGGCTTAGGTCTGCGGCCGAGCGCTTGCTGGGATCGTGGGTTCGAATCCCACCGGGGACATGGGTGTTTGTCTTGTACAGTGTTTGTGTTGTCAGGTAGAGGTCTCTGTGACGGGCTGATCCCTCGTCCAGAGGAGTCCTACCGAATGTGGTGTGTATCTGAATGTGATCAAGTGAAAATAAACAACCTCGACACCTGCTGTGAACAAGTAGAAGAGGGAAGGACTACGAAACGAAACGAATGTGTAATTAGAAAGGCGAACGTTGAAAGGGAAATCTCGGTTTAATTACAAGTCTGATTGCGGGAAGTTTTAAGATAGAGATAAGCAGAAGACTGCAGTGGCTGTGGTGCAAACTAAGTGGGTCGTGAAGGATGAGAGGAAAGGCACTTACGAACTCTAAAAGTGACGGTACGAGAGGTTTTATTGTGCAGCGTCACAAGCATCGGTCGAATTTGAAAGGTTCATGTGTCATGTGTCAAAATGCGAAGTTAATTGAGCTCTAATGGACTCTGTTGATAAACGTGCTAACTCCATGGCGTAGTGTCCTTCTGGGGAAGCTGATGGTTCCTCAGTTGGTCAAGAAATTCGCGATGTTTTAAGGAACCCGAAGGTTCATTACCGTTTTCACAATAGCCCGCCAATTGTGTCTATCCTAATCCAGATTAATCCCCTCCACTTCCTCCCATCTTACTCTTTAAGATCCATTTTAATTTTTACCCTCCATCTACACGTAGGTTTTCCACATTGTCCTTTTCCTTCAAGTTTCCCGCCGAATATATATATTTGTGTACAATATATGTATAATGCATTTTACGGACTTATATTCCTCCCTCAATATGTTTTAAACACAGATTGTGACCCTGAGGTTGACCTGAAGTAGGTCGAAACATGGACGGATTTCGAGTTGATTTATACAATATTTCGATTTGGCGCCATCGATATAGCGCCACCAGTTGCGGTGAAAAGAAAGTGGTGCTAGTTGGAGGTTTGAGTCTATTTGTAGATTCGTATCTGTAATATATAAAATTGAAAATACTGAATTATGAAAAATATATAAAACCTTTTGAAAATATGTGCACACGTCTCCAGTTGGCTACCTTTCTGGGCTGCGCGTAGAAGTAGATATAACTTAATCTACGCGGTGTTCACCGATGGTCTGCATAGCCGAACACGAAACTCTGACGACCCGAGACGAAACCAGCAGTTTTAAGGTGTGCTTTTGTGATTAATGATTTGTCCGCCAGGCGCGACAGGAGTCACGTGACAAAGAGTAATGATCCTACCAAGAACAATCATAATGAGGTTTAGTTTTGTCTATAAGCAAGCGGAGACTCGACTGAAAGTCTCTTTATCCGAGGAAGGGCACAAGTCCATCTCTACCCAGTTTATGTCAGTTTACAACTACCTTAATCTGTCTTACATCTTTCGGGGAAAAGACGTTAAGTGCTGGCGTTGGACGTACATCACTTTTGTTGCGTAATGCCGCAAATTTTATTTTGGTCTTCTGTCAATAAGAGGGTTACAAACATGGCGTGAGTAGACCATGCTCCATCAAAACTTATTTTTAAAATTTCGGTTTATGCATCCAAGAAAACTTAATACATCTTCTTACAAAAAATTAGTCAGTTATAAAATGAGAAGCAGTCATGCCTGGAGTCGTCTAAAATGTCACACGAGTTATTTTGTGGTTGAAAAATGTGTTTGTGTATGAGATAGACGGGTAATGTAATTACTAAAAATAACAGAGATTTCGAACAGGTACAATTTTATTATTGAATAAATTCCGCATATCCTAAATCCGCATTCCTCAAGGGTTTTTAGGGTTTTAAAGTAAACTTATAGAATTTTTATGGCGCTAGCTTTTTTCATTAAAAATGTCGCTTGTGTTTAGAGACAAGCAAGAATTACATACAGGCAGATAAATAACTACAGGTCAACATTTTGACAAAACCAATGCAACACAGTTCCCTCTGACCCAGACTCAGAAATACTTGATCAGTCATGTGTCAGATATAACATTGACATACTTCCACCGTTGTTATGTTTGTCGCCTTTAACCCTTTAAAGACGAAGCGTATCTGTTTTATATAAGGACTCAGTGCGTACCGCGCTGTAAACACTCTCCACTTCAGTTATAAAAACCAATCTCTTAATGTTTTATAAGGCAAAAGTTGCTGTTTGTTCTGAGATCCGTACAAAACACATAAACGCAATGTGGGCACCACGTAGAATTTTTTAATGTTAAACCTCGTGGTACGTAAAGTTACCGCTAGGCTTTAAAAGGTTAATATAAAGTGCATTTTTATATTACATTTATCGTTTTATTTATGATTTATATTTAAACCAGATCCCACCTGTGTAAATTCGATGGTTAAGTAGGCATGATTATTACTCTGGCGTCGTATTAGTCCTTGAAAATTTAAGACAAAACTTGGCTCAGTAATGTCTGTAAGTTGTGCAAATATCTGTCAGCACATAAAGCAGCTGGTTCCTACATTATGTGAATATTACTGTCTTCTAAGATGTAGTTTCGTGTAGTTTGTTCTAGGTAGACACCACCGTGTCGAAAAAGAACCTACTGCCCACAACTACAGGGTTGCTTTACTTGATATTACCATTAACCTGTTCTTATTTATACAGGGGCATTACTTTATCTCAACAAAACAGTTTGTTACTTCCGTTCGGTTAGCTTATCATTTAAGACGTATCCCAATCAACACCCGCCCACATGTGCATTGTGTTAGTGACGGGAAATGGCAAACGATATTGGTCAAATAAAATAATTCCTCTGTAGAATGTGCAGGATACTCATTTAAAAGTTCATATTTTATATACTTCTCAATAAACATTCAGTTTTGTGGTAAAGATAGATCGCTGCCTAGGTGTTTAAGTTCTACATCTAAACGAATATTGCATTTCCAGTGAGACATTGCTTGCTTCTTTTGTAGCAAGTATGACAGGGCACGAAGAGGGACTGAACAAGGACCGTTGGCTTCTACGAAAGATAACTGGAGAACAGAACGTACTGGGCATAACGAGCTATATCGGTCGTAGTTTTGTGTTTCAAGTATGTCATAAAGAAAGGCAAACGTTGCGGCGGGACGCTAGCAGAAACAGGCCGGGATACACTACTCCATCTTTAAAACCACCAATATTCGTGTCATCACACAGGCACGGAATTTACGTATCGCTAACTCACACCAGTTAGTCGTCTTTAGTAGAAGGGCCCTCGACACGTAAGACAGGCCATGCTTAAATAATCATAGATCAAAAACCTCTCACTTCTCTTAACCTTTTAAAGCCCAGCGGTAACTTTACATACGACCGGGTTTAACATTAAAAAATTCTACGTGGTGCCCACATTGCATTTATGTGTTTTGTACGGATCTCAGAACAAACAGCAACTTTCGCCTTATAAAACATTAAGAGACTGGTTTTTATAACCGAAGTGGAGAGTGTTTACAGCGCGGTACGCACTGAGTCCTTATATAAAACAGATACGCTTCGTCTTTAAAGGGTTAATATTGAAACAATCTTGTGCAGTCGCACTAACGTAGCGGACGGATTAAATAAAATAACTAGTATACTGCCATTTACGTCTAGGTCTTCCAAGTGGTTTCTTTCCTTCAGATTTACACATCAAAACCCTATATGCACCTCTCCTGCCCACAAAGGACTACGTGACAACATAACTTAGAGCGGCGTCATGTCAGTATTTGACTTTGTTCAAAATTTTAAATACATTTCTAATATTAATGCTACAGTTTAAAGTTTCAGTGTCCAAGATTTGATATCCTGATTATACAAAATGTAAGACCTCAGATATTTTAATTTGTAGTCGGGCATTAAAATATAAATTTTAAAGGCCTCACGTTTTCACCTTGTGCTTCATTTACAGCTGCATTTTAACCACTTCCAGCGAGGCGTCGGTAATATCAATACATTAGCTGCGTTTTACTGAGGTATTTAAAAGTTGTTTAAAGCGCGTAACATATGCTCTAATTAAATATTCGCCTACGCCTAGTTTGAAATTTAGTCAGTGTATTCTTAAGTTATCAGGATGTGCAGAACCTCGACATTTTACCAACAGCAGGGTACGTCGAAGCTTTAACACACAGATTTATGTGAGGTTATACGAAACGGCTATAACATCCACGAACGATTGTCCTGTAACCCACAAATGTGATAAATTGTTAGTTCCAGGTAATTCCCACCAGATAACAAAAAAAAAAGACTCTTTGACGGGTGGAGGCATCATTATAGTCTTTTCGTCTAAAAATCTACGTTTATATCCTGACGACGAGTATGGTACTGACACCTGTAGATCACAATACGATGTTCCTTACGCCTGTAGATCAGAATACGACGTTGGCTACACCTGTAGATCAGAAGACGATGTTGCTTACACCTGTAGATCAGAACACGATGTCCCTTACACCTGCAGATCAGAACACGATGTTGCTTACACCTGTAGATCAGAACACGATGTCCCTTACGCCTGTAGATCAGAACAAGATGTTGCTTACACCTGCAGATCAGAAGACGATGTTGCTTACACCTGCAGATCAGAAGACGATGTTGCTTACACCTGTAGACCAGAACACGATGTCCCTTACACCTGTAGATCAGAACACGATGTTGCTTACACCTGTAGATCAGAACACGATGTCCCTTACACCTGTAGACCAGAACACGATGTCCCTTACACCTGTAGATCAGAACACGATGTTGCTTACACCTGTAGATCAGAAAACTATGTCCCTTACACCTGTAGATCAGAACACGATGTTGCTTACACCTGTAGATCATAATACGATGTACCTTACACCTGTAGATCAGAATACGATATTGCTTACACCTGTAGCTCAGAACACGATGTTTTTTACACCTGTAGATCAGAACACGATGTTTTTACACCTGTACATCAGAATACGATGTTGCTTACACCTGTAGATCAGAATACGAAGCTGTTGACACCTGTATACCAGAACACATACTCATAAATCCTATCCTTTCCCGTCAACATAATCTTTACAAGCAATGCGTGTATTAGTGTGGAGGGGATTTCAAAACTGAATGCTACATGCTGAGCCACACAGTGGAACGTAAACAGGACGTTCGCACAGAGTCATAAGTGCATTGCTTATGACGATCCGTTTTATAATCTTTCAAAGAATTCTGGATGTTTGGAAAACACTTCTTCTACAAATTTGTTTGCACATAACAAATACTTGTCTCTTCAACAATCGACTGATACTTGTTGCGTAACGCACGTTGTGTTCAGTTCAGTGTCTTAACACACGAAATGAAAGTACAGCTGCCATGTAATGCTGTGCAAGATAATATTTTTACTTGTAAAAATGTTTGGAATAAAATAGGAACCAAGTAAGTCAGCATATAAATCCGACAATATATAAATTTATTTAAAATATTTGAAGTAAATCAAAGGTACCAGGCGATAGGATTTCTGCAAACGGGTCATATAAACCGCAAGAGATCCGATATTAACCTTTTAAAGCCTAGCGGTAACTTCACGTACACCACCAGGTTTAACATTAAAAAATTCTACGTGGTGCCCACATTGCGTTTATGTGTTTTGTACGGATCTCAGAACAAACAGCAACTTTTGCCTTATAAAACATTAAGAGATTGGTTTTTATAACCGAAGTGGAGAGTGTTTACAGTGCGGTACGCACTGAGTCCTTATATAAAACAGATACGCTTTGTCTTTAAAGGGTTAATCTAGAACCACTAGAAATTCGGCAGATTCAAAGGGCGTCTGACGTTACATCTGCATCAGTTCCTTTGTATCACGACATGTCTGTGCTTTGCGGATGAAGGATAGAGATTCCAGGTAAGGGGAGTGGCTGGAAGTGTACGGAATAAAGTGTACTGAACAACCAAGACGCGGTAGTCCCCCAGCTTGGGGAACGGGTGAGGATTAACAACCAGTCACCTCAAAACTAGCATTTTGTGAAATGTCACACAGGGTGTATATTTTAGTAAGCAAGTGTTGCGCGTGTGAAATGGATTATCTGGTTTAGGATCGAGACGAGTAATAAATGTTTGTGAAAACAGAAATGAACATTCTAACTAACTAACTAACTAACTCCATGGAACAGAGGCCTTCTTGAGAAGCTAACAGATTCTCGGCTAGTCAAGAAATTCCCAGCACTTTATGGAATCCGAAGGTTCATTACCACATTTACAAGAGCCCACCACCTGTCCCTATCCTAAGCCAGCTCAATCCAGTCCATGCCCCATCTCACTTCTTGAAGATCCACTTCAATATTATTATTTACCATAGGAAAAAGTATAATCTCCGGTTCTTACAGTCCCTTCTTTGTCCCACCTAACCTCCTGTACACCCACTGAATCTAATCTACACCTCGCTAATTTCCTGACCACTATCATAAGTGACCCTGACCTCTAGAAGATTCCAATGTTCCATGCACCCAGAAATGAACATTCAATATCTATAAAATGTGGAGAATTTATTAACTAGCTGTGCAACTACTAGCTTCTTAGGAGGAACTCTGCACCATGCAGTCAGATATGTAGGTGAATATGCCTAAAATGAAAGGTCAGCCTGCCATATTTAACCTTCCGCCCCTCCGTCTAGAAACTCAACTGAAAGTTACTCGGAAGACCATACTGAGGTCTGTTTGACCTTACTTCATGTTTCGTCGCCTGTGTTACAGGGCCAACCGGCTTTTTCAGTCCGAGTCCAGTGATAGATAAATCCTTGCAAGTCTGTGAAATCTCCGAACTGCTACGGGATAAGAATGTAAAACAAACTGAAGTGACATCTTGATTGGCTAAAGAACAACATGTGAATACACAAAAACAGTTTATTCCTATTGTAATTCTTTTTTTCGTAATTGAAACGTCGCTGATGTTCAATTGTTTTGCGCAGTGACATTTCGTGGGTTCAAATGGGATCAGACATGCAGCATTTTTCTAACCACACTTACTTCTACTGGCTAGTTAATAGGAAAACGTCTTTCACATAGATTAACCCTTTAAAGACGGAGCGTATCTGTTTTATATAAGGACTCAGTGCGTACCGCGCTGTAAACACTCTCCACTTCGGTTATAAAAACCAATCTCTTAATGTTTTATAAGGCAAAAGTTGCTGTTTGTTCTGAGATCCGTACAAAACACATAAACGCAATGTGGGCACCACGTAGAATTTTTTAATTTTAAACCTGGTGGTTCGTAAACTTACCGCTAGGCTTTAAAAGTTTAAGTCTGCCATCTTCTGGGATATTATGCAACGTCGAGCGATGAACCTTTACTGACGTTTCGGAACAACCTATCCGTTCCATCTTCAAAGGTCAAGAAGTCCAATGACTTACCCTTGTTTCGACTTCATCTTTCCTCTCTCCTTCTCATTCCTTCTCTTAATCCCCCTTCTTCTCCGCACTGGTACGCTCGTACAATGTCGATGATGTGATAAAGAAGTGACGGACAGATAGTTGCGAGTTTATGTTGTCCAAGATGTTGCGGATCTTAGTCAAATCATCTTTACTTTCTGCAGATGTATGTTTGCTGTACAGCCTGTTGCGCTATAAAGTTGCAGTTACCTTCCTTTGAGATATCGCGTTATACAGAAACGCGTAATAAAAATAATAGGGCGTATGTTGCGATGTCTTCACACCGGTCGCTGAAATCACTTCATAGCTAACACGCGTGTGCGGAAGTTCCCGTTCACCTATTGATGAATCCCGTTGTAGGTAAGTCGCGTTAAACGGAAAACGCGTAATAGCAGAGCTGAGTGTATAGATAAGCGCATACATAAAGTCGTAGCCTTATGTTTCCTGTTACTGAATTAAATATTGCCCATATCGGAAAATATTTTCAATAAATGACAAAAAAGTAATGGGCCCCACTGGCTGTAATATATCTGCGTTTATTTACTGTGTGATTAAGTCTTTTTATGCAATGAATTAATACATTAACCAACGTATGTACTTAATAAAATACATTCAGAAGTAAGGACAGAACTGCTACATGTTTTGGCGCCGAGAAGCCATCATCAAGGAGTCATTCTGGCGTTACCGTCCTTCGTTCAGAATAACTCCCTGAAGATGGCACCTCGATGCCGAAACATGTAGAAGTTTTACAGGAATTTTATACTTCTGAGTGTATTTTATTGCTGATTCCAGTGGCCACGCGGTCTAAGCCGTAGGTCTGCGGCCGAGCGCTTGCTGGGATTGCGGGTTCGAATCCCACCGGGGGCATGGATGTTTGTGTCTTGTACAGTGTTTGTGTTGTCAGGTAGAGGTCTCTGCGACGGGCCGATCCTTCGTCCAGAGAAGTCCTACTGACTGTGGTGTGTGCTTGTGTGTGATCAAATAAAGTTACAAAAACCCTCGACACCTGCTGTGAACAAGTAGGTAGAAGAGGGAAGGACTAAGAAAGAAAGAAATATGTATTTTATTAAGTACATAAGTTTGTTAACCCTTTAAAGACGAAGCGTATGTTTTATATAAGGACTCAGTGCGTACCGCGCTGTAAACACTCTCCACTGCGGTTATAAAAACCAGTCTCTTAATGTTTTATAAGGCAAAAGTTGCTGTTTGTTCTGAGATCCGTACAAAACACATAAACGCAATGTGGGCACCACGTAGAATTTTTTAATGTTAAACCTGGTCGTATGTAAAATTACCGCTAGGCTTTAAAAGGTTAATGTATTAATTAATTGTAGAATACACAGAGTAAGAATAACATAAAGTATTTTTTCTATAAATTTTTGCCGTTTATTTGAGCTCCATTTAAAGCAGCCTGCAATGGGTCTTAGAGAATAGGAATTTTTCCGCTTATTTCCATTTAAATCTGGTCGGTGACACCATGAATGAGGAAACACAGACATCACATTTCATTCACTTTACACGAAAGGTAAAGTCCACGCCATGAACACACACACTGGGGGAGTAGGGGTATAGCTCCACTCATTCTTTATCTCGGCACTAAATGGAGATAAATGGTCAGCTTCACGTCCCAGCCGCTTTAACTGATGGGCAAGACCTTCATGTGTCCATTTAATAGGAGACTCCGTCGGCCCCACAGACGGTCTGGACGTTTGAGAGAACAGTTAAAATTTCTTGCCGCTACCAGACTTAGAACACCAGACCCCCCATCCCGGAGCCTAATCACTACGCTGTATGTACAAAGAACATAAAAATTAAAAGAGATTGCGAGTTGGAAGACTTTGACGGCGATACGGTGGAAACAACAGTTATTTTGGAATTGACGTCGTATCACTGGATAAATGGGTCCTGACGTTTCGAAAGCACCGTTTTCCCTTAGAAACGTCGATAATCAATTACCGAGTAACGCGATGTCATATCGTAAGAGAATGGAGTCTGTAATTCCAGTTTGTTGAACCCGTAGAGATAGCTCCAAATCTTCTCTGTTCATCTGTAGTTTCCAAACACTATACCGTAATATTTTTTTTCAGCCAGTCGCCTCGTTTTCTGTCCCTCAATCAGCGGGCACAATCGACCCATCAAACCCTGAAATACCAGTCTCATTCTTGTTATTATTATTAATATCCAGCCATCCAGCAAGCCCTGTCTCTCTGTCTCTCTCTTTGCCTCAGCCTTCCAATCTGCTATTGCTTCAAATCTCCGTACGCAACGTAAAATATGGGCTAACATTTTCTTCCAAATGATGTGCTCTTGTTCGTTTTCATGACGTGTGGAAGGGGCTGCGGGAACTGGACGGTAGAGGGGCGACATGGGTCACTATTGCGCTGTGGCCAAAGTTACCTCTGTGGGCCATTTGTGGCCAATTCAACAATGGAATTTTATATTCACACCGTCCATTGTCTTAGACATAAATTACCAGCTAATGCACTTTATTCACATTGAATTGTTCAGAAAAATGCTCCTACATGTTTCGAGCCGTGACAGGGTTCATCCACAGGGATGAACCCTGTCACGGTTGGTTTCTGATAATTTATGTCAACGATGGGCGTTGTTGTTGTTGTTGTTGTTGTTGTTGTTGTTGTTTTTGTTTTTGTTTTTGTTTTCTTGGTTCCTGTGCATAAAGTTGCGGGCGGTTATAATTTTCCAGCGCTCATGAAGTTAGATTATAATTTAGAACTACGTCAGCCGGTATAGCTCAGAAGGTATAGTGACGAGGCTATGGGTTGGACCTCCGAAAAGTCATGTTTCGGTTATTATGATCATAATGATCATAACGACGGTGATGATAATGATGATGATAATCATCGTTATTATCTGACGCTGTCCTTTCGTAATTTCTAAGTTCATGCCGTTTGTATGTACTGATATCTTTAGGAGCGTTCGCAAAGTTGTGAAAAGCAACTATCAGCTGAGTCATGCCTGTCCGTCCGTCCGTCCGTCCGTCGGAATGCAACAACTCGTCTCCCACTGGACGAATTTTCGTGAAACTTGATATTTGAAGATTTTTTTTTCGAAACTCTGTAGAGAAAATTCAAGGTTAGTTAAAATCTGACAAGAATAACGGGCACTTTACATGAAGACCTGTGTACATTTATGATAATATCTGGCTTAATTCTTCTTAGAATGAGAAATGTTTTTGACAAAATTTGTAGACAAAACCAAAACACATATTTTATGTTCGATAACTTTTTTTCCGAAAATCGTGCCGTTTATGAGATAATGTGGAAAAATATGGTACAGCCGGACAGGCCACAGATGGCAATATAATACGGCGCATGCGCTTTGCATGCTGGATAACTAAGGCTACAGACACACACTGATAATATTTAATACTTGTTTCTTTTCCACGGCAATAATGGTTACGCGAACGGGCCTCCGTGTTACATTATAGTATGTTTCCTGTCTTGTTATTTCACAGTTTCTCTCAAAAGCTACAATGAGTAAGATGCATTAATGTGAGGGCTATATGTGGAAAAACTAGCTGGAAACTCGAAATGCCAAATTTTCCCCTCTAATTATCGATAGAAATTCTATTAACCATAAAATAATTTATTCGCTCATAATTTTAGGGGTAAGGAAGTGAGGTAGCTCAGTAAGTGTAGCAATTACGTTAAAGACTAGACGACCGTAGAGTCTTGGTTCAATTCCAAAAAAAGTAAACATATTTGTCTCTTTTCGAAAATGTGCAGACCGTCTCTGGCGACCTCCACCCCCCCCCCCAACAATCTTCCTATTCAGTGCTTACCGCGGGGTTTCACCCGGGGACAGATCGGCCGGGGCATGAATCCTAGCTCTGACCTTGTAGTGCCAAGTTTAAGAATAAGTGGATTTATAACTCTGTTCTCCTATATGCTTCCATCGAGTTCTCACAGATGAGTATCGTTTACCACAGTTAGGGGGTGGGGGGGGGGGGGGGTAGAAGTAAAAATTGAATTTAATAAAGTTACCATACCTACATAGAGTGATTAAAAAGAAAATGGAACAGCATTTGGCCTCCACCAATACATTATATCTGTTAGCATCATCAGTGTACTTATATCAGCCTGAGTGTAACAGAAGCATAGCCATATTCGGCCCCATTGTTCTGGTGTTTGTGCATTGTGCTCCAGGCACCAGTGATTTTTCAAATCGCTGAACATCAAGTCTGCCATGAAGGAGACAAATACGTGGAGCCTAGCTGTACATTTGTCAGTTAGTACGGGCAATCTCAGTGACACTCATGACAAGCAAATCACATCTTCTGTGCGTGAGTGGCTTATATCACGTGTGGAATTCGTTATGCCTCGTATGAAAAGAAATAATTCTCTTTCTATTTGTAATGGTTTAGACGTCATGTCAGCTCTTTGTTGCCTGCTCTTAACGATATTCATCCCATAAAAAACTCCCTCATTTTTTATTTCTTCATAGACTGCAATCGTGTTATTTTTCATCTCAGCATGCACGTCTAATCCTGTTTACCGTATTTTGACGTTTAAGTTCTGAGTTGGCCGTTTAGTTGGATTTCGAATGCGAGTCCTAAAAGCTCAGTTCGCGTCATTACAGCATTCAGTGCCTCAGTTTATGCTTGTCTCCGGAAACACGGGTCCCACTTCTTAGTCTCCTTTCTTCTGTTCAGTCTTCGTTTTGTAGCATATTATCGAAATATGCCATATGAATCGCCCTTGTGTGAGTGACTGAGTCACGCCCCGATTTATATTGTTCCTAGGTGTATATGGTTATGATAGAGCTTGGTTTGCGAGTGATGGAACATCCCGGTTTTCATTGTTAGGTTTAACCCTTTAAAGACGAAGCGTATCTGTTTTATATAAGGACTCAGTGCGTACCGCGCTGTAAACACTTTCCACTTCGGTTATAAAAACCAATCTCTTAATGTTTTATAAGGCAAAAGTTGCTGTTTGTTCTGAGATCCGTACAAAACACATAAACGCAATGTGGGCACCACGTAGAATTTTTTAATGTTAACCCTTTAAAGACGAAGCGTATCTGCTTTATATAAGGAGTCAGTGCGTACCGCGCTGTAAACACTCTCCACTTCGGTTATAAAAACCAATCTCTTAATGTTTTATAAGGCAAAAGTTGCTGTTTGTTCTGAGATCCGTACAAAACACATAAACGCAATGTGGGCACCACGTAGAATTTTTTAATGTTAAATCTGGTCGTATGTAAAGTTACCGCTAGGCTTTAAAAGGTTAAGCATGGTTTGTGAGTGACGTCACGGAGGTGTGTTGACCTGCCATGGAAACCAAATGACAGTCTGAGTTAGTTAATATAGTACCACCAGATGGAAGCATGTCCTTGTTTATGGTACACAGTTTGGTTTTCCGCATGACGCGACAGGTTTGTTTGTTTAACGACTATTGATTACGTATTTCGGTGGAAAAGCACGTGGACATTGCGGTATCCTTCGATACGAAGGTCACGTGACTGCTACATGGAAGAGAACTAAATATGTCGTCTATCGATGTGAGAAATGTACTGTGGATAATATATATTCAAATCTGGCTGCTACTGCACGCACAATACGCACTCTTATCAGCGCTAATGAAGTTAATTCACAACGATTACTGCCTTTTCCATTGATGTAAACTGTTTATAAGCTCAGACCCTCGAATAAGTTTCTGGAATAGTTAAATCGTAATTGCAGTGGGGCACGGAGGCAATTTCCGCATGACAGAACCCTCAAATTGGACAGACTGTATCAACTATTTGATGGATTTGCGGTGATGAAGGCACACAGACATCTAACATCTCAGTTTGTTTGATTTCTGCAACATGTGTGTCCCAATTGCAACACACAGCCGCCCCTCTCCTGGTCAGTTGCCTCCCCGTCACACATATAACTGAGGCCACTCCATGCCGAAGTTATGTAAATACTGTTTTAAAGTTCGCCTTCTTCTCCTCGTGAAAATTCATCGCATCTGATTTGCCCACATCAAACAGTGTTCCTGGGGACAGTGATAGTGCAGATTTAGTGCAGTCTCAGTGCAGTGTTAGTGAAGACAGTGTTAGTGCAAAGTGTTAGTGCATAGTGCACACAGTGTTAGTGCAGAGCTAGTGCACACAGTGTTAGCGCTGACAGTGTTAGTGCAAGCAGTGTTAGTGGAGACAGTGTTAGTGCAAATAGCGTTAGTGCAGAGCTAGGGCACACAGTGTTAGTGCTGACAGTGTTAGTGCAAGCAGTGTTAGTGGAGACAGTGTTAGTGCAGACATAGTGCACACACTGTTAGTCCTGACAGTGTTAGTGCAAGCAGTGTTAGTGAAGACAGTGTTAGTGCAAATTGTGTTAGTGCAGAGCTAGTGCACAGTGTTAGTGTAGTGTTATTGCACTGTTAGTGCACACAGTGTTAATGCAGACAGTTTTAGTGGAAATAGTGTTAGTGCAAACAGTGTTAATGCAGAGCTAGTGCACACTGTTAGTGCAGACTTAGTGCAGACAGTGTTAGCGTAGGCAGTGTTAGTGAAGGTTTAGTGCAGATTCTGTGGAGACAGTGGTAGCGCATACAGTGTTAGTACAGAGTCAGTGCCGACAGTGCTATTGGACACTGTTAGTGCAGAGTAAATGCAGACAGTGTTAGTGCTGACAGTGGTAGTGAAAGTTTAGTGGAGGCTTAGTGCAGACGTTATTAATGGAGACAGTGTTAGTGCAGTCATAGTTCAGAGTTAGTGCAGACAGTATTAGTGGAGACAGTGTTAGTGCAGAATTAGTGCCGCCAGACTTAATGAAAGGAGTGCTCTGAACCAGCACACTTATGTGAATATTAGTGTCACGAAATTTAGTGCATTTGTGCACGTTCAAAACATTGACGTACGTGACAGGTTGTTTAGTGTGCCTGCACATTTCGACCCTTCAAGATGAGACCACTGATTGTCTCGAAACGTCGGGAACGAATTATCCAGTGACACGGCGTCACATCCCAGAAGAGTGAACACCCGACGTGCACAGCTGCGAGATCCTATAAACTTATATTGTCTTCATCGGCTCTGTCGATAATTTTCATATTTACATTTGTAACGCACCGAGATATTTATTACAGAGTATTTTTAATTTTAAAACTGTATTTCTCTGTCACTGACACCAGTCACTGTTCAAACGTTCTGTAGTTCATCAAGTTGCAACTGACTTCCGTTCGTTGAACGTCTGACTGGGTCGCACGTGAGTTCGTGTCAGATTTGTAATGAATGAATTGCTACACGCCCCGATATTCTTCGTATTTCCCCAGCCACTAAGCTATTCCACCACCGCACCGGCGCCCTTTGAGGGGTCCGACAGCCCTAATCAGGCAGCACATCATCACACCCTCTGTCCCCAAGTTAGGGGCTTCATTTGTTACCAGCCCATGACTGGTCACAGGGCGAGAAATAAATCCTGAAGATTGAAGCAGCATGTTCTCCGAAACATCAAAACAAACACATTGCGTCACGTGGTGTAAAAAGCCATAAAACCATTATTTCAGAAAAACTTCTAACTTTTCATAAATATTGTTACTGTGTTAAAATGTTGCATAACTAATAGCTTTAACAGGATTAGAAACACCAGAGCGACAAAACTCCACACAATTCAGTCCCAAGAGCATTTTCAAGGACTATGTACTGCACAAGTACTAGGCAACTATCGTAGATTTTGCTTCTCTACAGAAAAAAGCTGATATACAATTTTATTTACCTGTTGCTACAGGCGTGTAAGTCATATATTACTAAAATTCCACCTTATATTGCACATTTTTTAAAATTTATCAGTGTCACTACGTAGTACTTAAAACGCTGTCAAGCTGTCAACACAACAGTAATAGAAATTCAAGTTACAGCTACCAACCAACTAACTAACTAACTCCATGGAGCAGAGCCCTTCTTGAGAAGCTAACAGTTTCTCAGCTAGTCAATAAATTCCCCGCATTTTATGGAACCCGGAGGTTCATTACCGCATTCACAAGAGCCCGCTACTTGTCCCTATCCTCAGCCAGCTCAATCCAGTCCATGCCCCTCATCCCACTTATTGAAGATCCATTTTAATATTATTCTCCCATCTACACCTGGGTCTATCAAGTAGGCGCCTTTTACAGCTATCAACATTACATAAAATATAATGCACTAACGCTAGAGTTTCAGTTCGCGTACCGATCGCAGGGAATTGCTTAACCTTTTAAAGCCTAGCGGTAACTTTACGTACCACCAGGTTTAACATTCAAAAATTCTACGTGGTGCCCACATTGCGTTTATGTGTTTTGTACGGATCTCAGAACAAACAGCAACTTTTGCCTTATAAAACATTAAGAGACTGGTTTTTATAACCGAAGTGGAGAGTGTTTACAGCGCGGTACGCACTGAGTCCTTATATAAAGCAGATACGTTTCGTCTTTACAGGGTTAATATCAGCTTAACAAATGTAACTACAAACGTGTGTTTGTGTGTGTGCTAAATACACTAATAGACATCGCCAGTCTGATTCGGAAAGGGCGCGAAAGTGTCATTGGTCACACTGTTAACCCTTTGACGGACAATATTCGTCTAAATTATATACAAATTCGGCTCTACCTCACAAAGAACTGCGTCTCCGTTATAAAGCCAGTCAGTTCAAAATATTGTTTACGGATATAATCGCGCCTTCTTCTACGAATTACGTTCTTTCAGCCGTACTTCTTTTAGGCACTCATTGTGGGTTTAGAGGGTTATCGCATCACCTGGTCACACACACATGGACACATACACATTCAGTAGGACTCCCCTGGACAAGGGAGCGGCCCGTAGCAGAGGCCTCTACCTGTACAACACACAACTACGAATCACACGAAGAATAAAGGCCTTGCGCTGGCAAAGTACGAACTTGCTTAGTGTTGCAACAAGTCTTGTATACAGAGTGGCGCAGAAATCCCTTGACGATATAGGCAAAATGTTAAACATCGAGTGTCAAGTGGCTTTTGCACCACCCTTTATACCTACTCCTGGTCTTTAACCTTTTAAAGCCTACTGGTTTCTTAACGCACCAACAGTTTTAACTTCCAAACATTGTACATTCTGCCCACACTGTATTTATGTGTTTTGTATTTATCTCAGAAAAAGCACTGACTTTTGCCCTATATAACATAACCCGATTGGTTCTTATAACCGAGATGAAAAGTGTTTACTTCGCGGTACGAAGTAGATCTTTAAATAAAACAGTTTACGCTTCGTCTTTAAAAGGTTAAAGTGTTAATTTGTTTCGTTAGTTACTAGCTTGCACAGCCGCTCGGTTAATCAGTTAACCAGATATTTGATTGGTCGATGAGTTGCTTAAGGCTAGTTAGTTACATTGCTGTATATTTTGGTGGGTAGCTTGGTAACATAATGCTACCCAATGTCAAAGGATATAGGAGAAGAATTACACGAGAGATTGCGTAGGAATGCCGTCCCTTTTAAGAGATTAACAACAATAAACGTTCTTTAGAAAGTAGGCAGGAATTTCCCTCACACAACAGACGTTCTAACAGACAAACTCTCTTCTTCAGCAGCTGAGTATTTTTATGTATTTTTGTTAGTTTTGGGAACCTGGAAACCACACAGTGCGTATTTTAACAGGTAGGAACACTACGGAATAAGCAAGTTCGAGGAAAACTGGTCTAAAGATGCAGCAATCTCACGTTGTTAGGTGAGCGGGGATTTTAACCAACAGAAACATAGTTTAGAACAAACCCCAGAAGGTAATTACAGAATTTGACCTCTCGACGTCTTACGTACTCGCTGTTTAGAGGACTGACAATCGACTATTCCAATTTTTGTCAGAGTAGACACAACACTTTTCTTATGCACTGTTTACTTTGTGTACAACGTGTTTCGGCCGCGTACGCCGGCCACCCTCATGTATTATGTTACAAGATCATAAGGTTAAAAATATGGGTTAAGGTGGAGGCCTCCCCTCTACACTTAAGGTACATAAAAACTGTATAATTACCTATTCTGTCCATCATCATCATCATCATCATCATGAGTTGTGAAGTGTTAGACATAGTGCCTGTGCCTCCTATTATTCCCTATAAGGAATACTGTGTTTTTGCACACGTGTTAGTAGTTCAGATTGTATAAACACAAGCATTAAAATACTAGGATGGAAGCGGCATTAACCTTTTAAAGCCTAGCGGTAACTTTACGTACCACCAGGTTTAACATTAAAAAATTCTACGTGGTGCCCACATTGCGTTTATGTGTTTTGTACGGATCTCAGAACAAACAGCAACTTTTACCTTATAAAACATTAAGAGACTGGTTTTTATAACCGAAGTGGAGAGTGTTTACAGTGCGGTACGCACTGAGTCCTTATATAAAACAGATACGCTTCGTCTTTAAAGGGTTAAAACAGTCGGATGGAAGAGCTCTCTATTTCTTAGATGATTTAGTGGATCAGTTCGGTAAGAGGTGGTGTTTTTGCCGCAAAAAAGAAATAAGATTGCGCCAAAACACTTCCAGAAGCAAGAATTATGCATCGTGCCTTGAAAGTATTAAAGAGGTTCAACAATGAAACCCCACGACTGTTAAATTTTTTAAATAAACTGGTAATTACACCGGGTGGTGCAAAAGTTACGTGACACTAGATTCAAAATATTAAATAAAGAGTGTTAAGGGACTTCTGCACCACACTGTATACCACCTGCCTTTTCAACATTCAACACCTCTGCATTTTTTCCCCACACTCCTTATTTACGAATTTCTGACGAACCTTCTAACACCCAGTGACTGTTTCTGCACGCAGCCTTAACCACACTGTCGGATAAGAGAGAATTCTTCGGCAATGACTGATCAAATGACACTCACAATGTAGACCCGGTATGTTTTCTTACAGGAAAAAATGAAATCTGTACCTATCTTTCTCCATTCGTTAGAGGGTTAACCCTTTAAATATGAAGCGTGTCTGTTTTATATAAGAACTCAGTGCGTACCGCGCTGTAAACACTCTCCACTTCGGTTATAAAAACCAGTCTCTTAATGTTTTATAAGGCAAAAGTTGCTGTTTGTTCTGAGATCCGTACAAAACACATAAACGCAATGTGGGCACCACGTAAAATTTTTTAGTGTTAAACCCAGTCGTATGTAAAGTTACCGCTAGGCTTTAAAAGGTTAAACTATAATTTTGATACTCTAAATCCAGTTTTGTAATTTACATACTGACATTCAGTCACTGACTGGCTCAGAGTGACTGCATGGAACTCATTCGGAAGGTCACAACCCACCAATCCGGATATGTGGAGGTGATATTTGTTTTACCGTTTCTTGTTCAAAAGGTCGCGGGTGCGATTCGTAGGCCGTAGTTAGACTATGATAAAGGCAACGTTTCCATTTTCTTTTGTACCTGCAGGTCACATGCACGAATACTGTCAAAAGGCGTGGCCGTTCCTCCCAATTCATCGCTGACAATCATAAAGTAGTATTGGCATCGCTGATCAAGTGTCCTTAAATGAAACAAGAAATAAACAGGGCTGTTTCACTGAATCAGCTAGTTGTAAATACCAACAAGAATTACAATCGCAGATTTATACCATAAGATAGATACCAGAATACCGCTTGATTGAGGACACTTGAATACAATGGGATAAAACAAAGATCACCCACAAATAGGGCACTGGAAACTGGTTTCATTGTTCATCGGTTGAGCATTAACTGATAAACTAAACGTAATATGCTTGTGGCACTCCCACACTCCGAGGAAGATATTTTGAAAAATTAAGCCTAGCATGACCAATGTCAGTACTATGGCTGTCAGTGGCCTTTGCCAGCTGCTGACAGTGAATAAGTACCATTGTCCATGGTGTATGTAACGTAATGTATCAGTCAATGTAACGAGCAGTTACAGAGTCATTACACATGTAAGTGTGGTACTTTTTGTTTAGAAATACGATAATTGAATTGAACCATTCAGGCCTTCTACAAAGAACAATGTTAGAATACGACGCCAGACTGCCTGTGTGAAATTCACGTAAATTTGCTTTTTTGAAACCGTGTATGTAGTTACTTTATGTACCACCAGGTTTAACATTCACAAATTCTACGTTCTGCCCACACAGTGTGTTTGTGTGTTTTGTGTGGATCTCAGAACAAACAGCGATTATTTCCCTATATAGCATTAACTGACTGGTTTTTATAACCGAGACGGAGTGTGTTTACTGCGCGGTACGAGCTGAATCTATAACGTAACTCCGCTTATATTTGCGCTCTTTTGGGATTTTACACGGCGTAGAATGGTAGTTACGTACCGACGTTTCGGGACCACCTATAGGTCCCATATAACTGTTGTTAGTTCACAGTTGTTGAAGTTTAGGTCTACTTCCGGAAATTTACGCCTTATCGACTGGTAAAACAGAGACGTTTCGATAGAGCGTAATTACTCAGTCTGTGCCCTGCTAGCGCTGCTTGACAACGAAGACTGAAAAAGTTCCTCCGAAACGTCGGCATCGCAGCTTCAGTGAGCGCCAAGTCCTCAGTTGTGGCGTGTTCAGTGTTGAGCCACACCGAAGTAAACAGGCGACCACAGATAGTTCTGGTATCAGTGTAAGGTTCACAGGGCAGAGTGGAGGGACTAGACAGTGCAGCCACTTTAGAAGTGCTAAATACGCTTCGTGCCGCTTTTGGTCGCAAGGCAGTTGTATGCAGTGTCCACAGAAGGACTTCAAATATTTGAAAAATAAAGAAAAAGAAGGACGGAACCAGAAGCAGAAATAACAAACCGAAATAAAGCCTCACCCTGTTTTGCCTATTCAAACGCAAATAACATCGACCTTTTTTTATTATTTTCGTTTTCCATATTTTAACATTTCCGTTTTACATTTTCTTGTCTTTTACATTCATTTGGTGAACAAGGCAACAGCTCGTCCCTTCTAGGAATTTCCAGAACTTAAGTGTTGATACATGGGCATCGGTTATCAACACTACGTAAATGCGTCCTTTCTGCATTAGTGCTAAACACGAAAGACTCAGACAGTCCGACGCCTACGCCAAGGTCCGAGTTCAGTCCAGGATCAGTCCTTGTAGGCAGTGCCTCACCCAGTGGGAGGGGGGGGGGGGTCTGCCGGGATGCAGCCCTCCCTCAAAGCAAAATTTAAAAAAAAAAAGATTTTGTAGACACGATGATATGAAAAGTTTACGTGATTCACGCGTCAGCATAAATCAGCTACCTAAATCGGCTGATGACCGGTACATCAGAATTTTGAAAAATATAATAAAAACTAACGAACATGTAATTTTTTTTATTTTTGAGTTAATTTTCCATGTGAGGTAACTAGATGTCGGCTCGGAGATTTTGATATGATTTTCATTATATAGCTTTTTGAACTCAAACAGAAATTATATGTAGCCTCAGGGTCAACACCCCCCCCCCCCAAAAGAAAAATTCCGAGTGCACCTATGCTTGTAGGATTTGTGTTGGATCAAGTGGTACTCGTACGGGTTTTTCTCCCAGTACATCAATTTTCCCCTGTTAGTGTCATTCCATCAGGGTCCAAAATTCGGTCATTTATCTGGCACCGACGCTGTATAGTCTTACAAAACCGAAAGCATCACACTGTAAATAAGAATAAATATTGCAGTCATTGGAACGCGTACAACAACTATTGACTTTGTAGCACACAGAGAATGGCAGTGCGTTCTTGGATTGGGTGAAAAACGACATAAACGTTTCAGCTGCGCTTGTTAGATCGATGTGAATCAGCATAATTCTGATATGAAAGCTTCTTGAAAACGTCTACTTGCAAGACCTAGAAGGCGAAGGGAATATGTTGTCACGATGAATCTTAAGAGGGTTAGGTTGTGAGGATCGGAGACGGTGGTTGGCTTTGTGTTGGTTTCAGATTCGAGACAGAATTGAAGGCGAGGGAAAATTCATTAGGATGTGCATCAAAAAAATTTCGTTTTCCCTTTGTTAAGAAGATAATCACGTATTAAATACACTGACATATTTTTTTACCAAACAAATTCAAAAGCTAAATCTTAACTATATTGCTTGAAATTACCACGTACCCTGTACTTAAAAAATAGAAACTTAAAAAATGAGACACAAAACAAAACATCAAAATCCGAAGCCAACTATTTTAGACATCTGGGTGTGCCTGGGCACACCCGGCACGCGCCACTCGAATGCCAGTGACGAATCTTTCTAAGTAATCAGCAAAGTCCTATGGTTACTATACATTCCAGCAAATTTAACATTCAGAAAATTCTACGTTCTGCCCACACAGTGTATTTATGTGTTTTGTGTGGATCTCAGAACAAACAGTGATTATTTCCCTATACAGCATTAACTGACTGGTTTTTATAACCGAGACGGAGCGTGTTTACTGCGCGGAGCGGACTGAATCTTTAAAAATACGTTCTGCCCACACTGTGTATTTATGTGTTTTGTGTGGATCTCAGAACAAACAGCGATTATTTCCCTATACAGCATTAACTGACTGGTTTTTATAACCGAGGTGTGTTTACTGCGCGGTACGAATTGGTCTTTAAATACACGTTCTGCCCACGCTCTGTATTTATGTGTTTTGTGTGGGTCTCAGAACAAACAGCCATTATTTCCCTATACAGCATTAACTGACTGGTTTTTATAGCCGAGACGGAGTGTGTTTACTGCGCGGTACGGATTGAGTCTTTAAATATACGTTCTGCCCACACACTGTATTTGTGTTTTGTGTGGATCTCAGAACAAACAGCGATTATTTCCCTATACAGCATTAACTGAATGGTTTTTATAACCGAGACGGAGTGTGTTTACAGCGCGGTACGCACTGAATCTTTAAATTTCCCTACTTTTCGTCTTTGAATGTTTAAATCCAAAATGACGCCGATTCAGTAAGTTGACGCAGTAACTGAGCCAGGCCCCTGACGGATGCTGTTTACGTCATACCTTTACTCGTTGAAACCAAGAAAGCCAAGAGGGATTGTACGATTCTCTTTTATTCTCATCCCAGACCTAATCGAACGCCTTCTGTGTCAGAGTAATCCAATATGCCGTCTCTTTACATTGTGTTATTCCAGCCAAATAAGTCTGACGTTATGAACATCTTCTTTAAAACAAACAGGAGTCAACTTACGCTCCTGTTGCTCGCACACAAATTTGTTCTGTCTTACTGTCTCTTTCTCGGTAATTTATTCGTTTTCTTTCTCTTTGCATTTCATACCTAACTTCATGTGGATTTCTTCTTGAATGCTTTTTCTCCTGCCATGTTATAATGGTAGTTTTTTTTTCCAGTCTATTTACATAGGCGAGTCCCAGTCTTTTGGATATGAATGACGTAATGTAGCCACAGGGTGTTCCGGTCTTCGTGAAGAACGATTTGGAACTGCAAACGATGTTTGACGCAGTAACACTGAGTCACTCACACACACACACATACACATACACAGGTAAATTGTGCAGGATTCACCCGACACACGTTTGGCCCGCATATGACTAACATGACGACTTCAGTATTTAGAAACATACCGTAGTTTCTTGGCCACTCCTTCAGTTGATTCAGTAACAAACATGGAGGAAATGCGTCGTTCAAGAACCCAAGAATCGATGAACCTATATGTAGTCTTTTCTATCGCTCGAATTGAGAAATTGGTGGATTCGTTACGCCTTTTTGTTAAAAGAAATGTTCATTACGGTTACCACATATTGCAGAGGTACGCGACCTGAAATTCGACAAGGACAGTTATTCAAAGGCTTTTATTCCACGTACACAAAGTCCTTATTTTACGCCCTAATCGTGTTCCTAAAAAAAAGCGGATGTAAAAAAAAAGCTTAAATCAGAAATGATATTCCAATAAGAAAAGGCTTAAATGAATACAAATAAACCAGCCAAATGGCGTTACACCGAAAATAAGAGAGCGCAACTTAAGAAGTGGTGTAAATTTGCAGAGGGCTTTAAAGGAAAAGGACGTAAAACAAATGGGTCTAAAACAAGGCCTTCGTGTATTAAGCAGTTATTCTGATAATAATAATAAAAGCATCCGTGAATAAGAAACGAATCCCTGTATCGATATAAGCAGTAAAGCAGGGGTGCACAAAACCTGGGCGCCAGGTCGCTGTGGCGACTATATTTTGTACGGTGACGCCAAAAATTTGTGGGGTACCTGTACAGACCTTGCTTCATGTCGCCCTTTTGGCGCCTAGAATTTTGAGGCGACTCCTCGGTTTCCGCAAAATTTGTGCACCCCTTGCAGTGTACGAGGAAGACAAGGCAAACTTGTCATTGTGCCAAACCATACGTCCATCATGAAGACGTATAGGGGGGGTGGACGTAAATCTCCATGCGTTCTAATCTCAGCGCTAAATGGAGACGAGGAAATCTACTAATAAATATTTTTATCTAACGGGCCCAACTGAGTATGTTCCTCCTCTACTTTTAACTGAGGACGGAGACATAAATTGTCTCCGAAACGTCGTGTTCTTACAGTGATGACGGTCGAGTTGGACTTTTTTAACAAAAACAACAGTAGTATATCCTTTATATTCTTCACACTGTGCACCGTCAATTACCAATTCCCACCACTCAGACCAACAAAATGAGTAATATTAATTCTTCGATATTTATATTAACCCTTCAAAGACGAAGCGTACCTGTTTTAGATAAGGACTCAGTGCGTACCGCGCTGTAAACACGCTCCACTTCGGTTACAAAAACCAATCTCTCAATGTTTTATAAGGCAAAGGTTGCTGTTTGTTCTGAGATCCGTACAAAACACATAAACGCAATGTGGGCACCACGTAGAACTTGTCAATGTTAAACCTGGTGGTGCGTAAAGTTACCGCTAGGCTTTAAAAGGCTAAAGTATCACAAAATATTCCTAAATGTTTCGACCCTCAAGTGACCATCATCAGGGAAACTTCCAAAGCACTACGGCATAAAACCAAATTAGCAAGCTGTGTTCACAATAGATATGATGTAACAAGGCAAATAACTAAGATGTGTGCAATATCGTGCATTTTGTTGGTCTCAGTGTTATGGCATCCCTACAGATGGCATTAGCCGCCGAAGGGCAGCTAGCGGAAGGACGGTTAAAGTCAAAATGAAACAATTTAAAATCTTTAAAATTTCAATTCGGCACACGTAGGCAGAACGTTTATGAAAAGTTAGGGGAAAATTTTGAATCACTGTAGAAATCACGCAAGAAAAGCGCGTCTAGATGATGCCTCCTAACACTTAATGACAGTAATAATAATTATGTCATTACACTTCCTACAGATAAAATACTCTCACCTGTGAAAATGTCTATTGCCAGGTATTGCGGTTCTGATGTTAAATTAGGAGGTAATCCAGGTATGCGGGCAGAATTAAAAAAAAACAACTCAACCCACAAGGATAGTGCTCTTTCCAAAATAACCATCTTCAAATTTTTCTTTAGTTCTTTCTTTGATTAAGTTATACTCTAAAAGATAGAAGGATTATTGATAGGAAATAGACAATAAAAGTATTTTATACCACTTTACAAGTACAATATATGTGGTTAATCTAATCCAGGTTATAGAAACTTTAATATATTTATATACGGTATGCTGGAATTAATGTATCAACTGTAATCATATATTGATTATAATAGTATATTTCAAGAGTTGACAACATATATCTTATTCAACTTGAATATTGGAACGATAGATACTAACCATTTTAACCAGATTAAGAAAACTAGACAAAATACCAAATATATATCAAAGGTTAAAGGCTGGTAAGTAATCTTTAACAATAGGATAACATTAATCCCAGTTCGTGACAGTGAAAATTCCTGACTCTGGTCCAGTACTAGGGGTTGTCGGAGTTGATTTGTACGTCATATCGACCAATCTGTGAATTCTATCGATTTTTTCTTCAATTGCCATTAATTTCAAATTCATAGTTTTTAGTTGTTCTAATATAAGCCAGTTCAAATATGTTGATTTGACCACAGCATATTTCGGCAACTGAACTGTTGGCTCATCAACTGGAGACACATATGTTGATATTTGGAAAGGTCCTGGAACTGCTTCCAACGGTTGAGTTTCAGATGCATCCTCATCCGAGTCAATGGTCCCTAAATTTCTGCTAGTTGGAGTAGGCTTATCATGCTGTGGCGACCTCGAGGTATCCCTACCACGTCTTGGCTGCATACGCTGCTGTCCGGAGCTCATTCTGTCTGAGAATTATTCAATATAATAAACAACAAATTAAAACTGGTTTTTAAGTTTTAAGTAAGAGAACTTATAATTAGTTTTTGTTGTTTCTTATTAATTAACCGAATTAACAGAATTAACTGAACTTCCCTGTTTTTGCCATTACAGAATGTACTGACCTCAGATCTTGTTTTGTATGGGTGTGGAACTTGGTCTCTCACACTGAGGGCGGAACAAAGACTGAGGGTGTTCGAGAATAGGGTGCTGAGGAGGATATTTGGGCCTAAGGGGGACGAGGCGACAGGGGAGTGGAGAAGACTACATAACGGGGAACTTAATGACCTGTACTCATCACCAAATATTATTCGGGTAATCAAATCGAGAAGAATGAGATGGGTGGGGCATGTAGCACGTATGGGGGGAAAAGACGGGTGCATACAGGAGTTTGGTGGGGAGACCTGAAGGCGACCACTTGGGACATCCAGGCGTAGATAGGAGGATAATATTAAAATGGATCTTCAAGAAGTGGGATGGTGGGGCATGGACTGGATTGAGCTGGCTCAGGATAGGGACAGGTGGCGGGCTCTTGTGAGTGCTGTAATGAACCTCCGAGTTCCATAAAATGCGGGGAATTTCTTGACTAGCCGAGAAACTGTTAGCTTCTCAAGAAGGCCTCTGCTCCATGGAGTTAGTTAGTGACCTCAGATCTGTGTACATTTTGTGTGGCAGGGAGCAGGGGGCGAGGCGACAGGTGTCTGTTTATGGTTTGAGGGGAAATACTTGTATGGAAATTTCACACTCCATTTATCTGTGCAAAATTTGGATAAAGTGTTATGTTCACATTGGACATGGCTGTGAAAAGTTTAAATAGGTAATTTTGCATCGTTCAAGGTACATTTTTGTAAACACTGGCTTTCCTATAATAAGATTCTTTCATCGTCATAGTTTGAAAGTATATATATATATATATATACACCCACGGAAAGTACTTCATAAACCCTTTTACTTGTTTCAAAATTGTTAAAAACCGAGAAATCACATTCTTATTAAACTGTAATTGATGTTGGTTAAATTTGAAGGGGAGGGCGCTGTTTCGGTGGTAGCTATGTACTGACATGTACACCTAACAATCAAAAATAGCACATACTTTTAAAATCTTTCTTTTTAGCCTTGAACCGGTGTGAAATTCATCGCACATGTTAACATATCAGTGTTCATATATTCAAGCTATTGCAGCAACAGCAATGATCTGCCTATAATTTAATTTCATTGTATAAAGATTGCCTAAATCCCGTTACCAACACAACAGGATAAAGTTTTTACTTGTACCTGTGTATCTAAAGAACTGACCCTTGAAAGCCCAGTGGTTACTGTATGTACCGCCAGGTTTAACGTTCACAAATTCTACGTTCTGCCCACACAGTGTGTTTGTGTGTTTTGTGTGGATCTCAGAACAAACAGCGATTATTTCCCTATACAGCATTAACTGACTGGTTTTTATAACCGAGACGGAGTGTGTTTACTATGCGGTACGGACTGGGTCTTTAAATATACGTTCTGCCCACACAGTGTATTTATGTGTTTTGTGTGGATCTCAGAACAAATAGCGATTATTTCCCTATACAGCATTAACTGACTGGTTTTTATAAGTTGCCCCTATTATTACTGGCGTCACCTTTGTTTTTACATTCCACATGCGCTGTATTTCTATTGTAAGGTCTTTATATTTTAGAATCTTCTCGGTTTCTTTCTTTATCACATTTCTGTCTCCCGGGATTGGTACGTCAGTTAGCATACACGTTCCTTTTTCATTATCCCGTATAATAATGTCCGGTTTATTGTTGGGGATGGTTCTGTCGGTTTGCACTTGTTGATTCCATAATATGGTAACATTGCCCTCTTGACTTAGTGTTGTTGTTGTTGTTGTTGTTGTTGTTGTTGTTGTTGCTGTTGTTGTTGTTGTTGTTCGGAAATTATCTAATATTTCGACGCTTAACTCTGACGCAGAAATAGTTGTCATATGAACCCCCCCCCCTCCACAAAATACAAACCAGAAATAGCATTACAAGAATCACAAAGACAACGTGCTCTGAGCGGTCATCCCTGGCACTTCGCACTTTATAGACACTCTAACGAAGCGTTCTGCTATACCAGTTGCGCTGTTCTCCAGATTTCGAATGTAGTCCATAGTTGGCGGTAACTGTCCTTTTGTGCTTAAGTGTATAATAGGTCATATTACATGCAACATAAGACAGAAATATTCTAACAATGTGCGCAGTCATCCGAAATAATGTGTCTTAGCAATTAAAGTGTTAAATATGTGAACTGAATGCTGCATTCCCGCTCCAGGGAACATGCAGTGTAAATACTGCATTGTTGTCCTGTGATGTAGAGGTTTATACAGATATCCACGTTCCTGGAACTAACATCACGAGTTATACAAATTTACTATTAATATTAGAGTTGCATAAAGAAGCGCTTCACGATTGTTTACTTCCAGCCAATTATTTTATTATTATTATTATTATTATTATTATTATTATTATTATTATTAGAGCCATAAAATCAAGCTGCATGAGGTGGACTGGCGACAAATGAAATACATGCAGGGACTTGGGGGGAAAACCTGAACGGACACGGTAAAGACCTAGGTGCAGATGGGAGGATAATATTAACCTTTTAAAGCCTAGCGGTAACTTTACGTACCACCAGGTTTAACATTAAAAAATTCTACGTGGTGCCCACATTGCGTTTATGTGTTTTGTACGGATCTCAGAACAAACAGCAACTTTTGCCTTATAAAATATTAAGAGACTGGTTTTTATAACCGAGGTGGAGAGTGTTTACAGCGCGGTACGCACTGAGTCCTTATATAAAACAGATACGCTTCGTCTTTAAAGGGTTAAAATGTGTCGTAAAGAAATATGATCAGACGGCCTGGACATTTATATGGCTCAAGAGAGGAAGAAGCGGTAGGGCTGTTGTGAGCACGTTGATGAACCTAGTGGTTGCACAAAATATAGGGACTAGCTGAAGGATTGTTGGCTTCTAGACTGATTTGACTTTAACCCTTTAAAAGGTTTACTTTATGTACCACTAGATTTAACATCCAAAAATTCTACGTGCATTTATGTTTTGTGTGGATCTCAGAACAAACAGCGATTATTTCCCTATACAGCATTAACTAACTGGTTTTTATAACCGAGACGGAGTGTGTTTACTACACGGTACGGACTGGATCTTTAAAAAGCATTACCTTTCGTCGTTAAATGTTTAACCTTTTAAAGCCTAGCGGGTACTTTACGTAGCACCTGGTTTAACATTAAAAAATTCTACGTGGTGCCCACATTGCGTTTATGTGTTTTGTACGGATCTCAGAACAAACAGCAACTTTTGCCTTATAAAACATTAAGAGACTGGTTTTTATAACCGAAGTGGAGAGTGTTTACAGCGCGGTACGCACTGAGTCCTTATATAAAACAGATACTCTTCGTCTTTAAAGGGTTAACGGCGTTAACTCACAGGAAACCTCACTCCTCACCACTGACACGATCGACGAAAGTTTATACGTCGTTTCGCGACTAGACGGTCGACAGGCCTGTCCTATGTAAACAAATTTGCGGTCATGCGCATTATAGTCACTCTGTCACGTCGCGACAGCTTGAATTGCGCAATCCTTACGCGGTACAGTTAACAAGCAGTGTCGCCTAGGTGGGTATTTTTCACGTAATCATTTCCGCAGCTCTAAAACATGGTCCCAGCACACTGCGAAAGGCGCTAGTATGCGTAAGTTCTGGCGTCTTTCGCTTGTCAGTACGTATAACGTTACTGAAAAAACCGAATCATCCTCTTTCTCCACAGTGACTGGGCCCTGCCCGAAATCGAGAATAAATTTGTCTTTCATTGGACTCTTGATGTATTCGTAGGTCTCTTCTAATAAATGGCTTTTATACGTATAGTCTGTCTTGGTCTCCCAAGTTGTCTCTTTCCATCAGGTCTCCCCCGCCCAAAACCTTGTATGCATCTCTCCTGTCCCCCATACGTGCTACATGCCCCGCCAATCCCATTCTTCTTGATTCGATCACCCGAATAATATTTGGTGATGAGTACAGATCATAAAGTTCCTCGTTATGTAGTCTTCTCCACTCCCCTGTCGCCTCGTCCCTCTTAGGCCCAAATATCATCCTCAGCACCCTATTCTCGAACACCCTCAGTCTTTGTTCCTTCCTTAGTGTGAGAGACGAAGTTTCAAAACCATACAAAACAACAGGCAAAATTATAGTTCCGTATACCTTATAGGCAGTGTACGTGTGACGTAACATTGTGACAAGGTTATGTCAACATTGCTGCTATGGGAACGTAACAATGGATTTCCTTTGCACTGTTGTCGAGATGCAAAATATTTCGTAATGCTGTCAACAATATAAACGTACTTTGGTGTTCATGTAAAGTGCACAGTACCTGTTCTCGAATTGTAACCAAACCGGGACGTTCCTCGACAGATTTTTCATAAAATTTCCCCACCATCAAATGTCACGGCAATCCGTCCAGTGGGGGCCGCACGTATATATGCGGACAGAGAGAGAGAGAGAGAGACAGACAGACAGACGTGACAGAGCCAGTGACCTTCCGTGACTTGTAGCCCGATGTGCAACATAATTGTTATTATAAATAATTTTACAGTTTATTTTTGTTACGAATACATGCAACATTACAGCTAGAAATCCTGGAAGTAAACAGACTACTTGGAAGACCACTTTGTAGATGGTAGGATAATATTGAAATGAATCTTAACGGAAGAGTATAGGTAGGTATGGAATGGATTTATGTGATTCAGTATAGGGGCTATTGGTGGGCTGTTATTGACGCGGTAATGAACGTTCGGGAACCATAAAGAACTGAGGGATTCCTTGATCATCTGAACTAGGATCGGCTTGTCAACAGGGATTGAATGTGGTTGTATCTACCCTATAGAATTATTTACACTTTGATCTGTACACGCAGCGGCGTGGTTTGCATTTTGGCACCAGGGGCTAATGATAACAACGACCGTCCCTATAAGAAATTAGGAATGTTAAAAAACCACATTATTTAAATTTCTTTTTATTCAGTTAAATAGTTTAAAATTTGTTGAGCGTCGGATGACTAATTTTTTTATTTAAAATATTCATTTTGCCGCCCCCTTCAATCTGCCCCCGCCTCCCACACGCCCCCAGCAACGCCACTGCATGTATGTAAGTTTATGTACAATAAACTGTAGAGACGTGCCACCGGAACTGCGCACCTACGTGCACATACCTTATTTCAGCTACGTGCGCATGGCGTGTTTAAGGCACCAACAAACAACAGCTGAAGAGGTGCACGAACTGCGAACTGATCGCCACAGGAGAGGAGTTGAGATAAACTTTGTTCTTTCCGATATCAAGAATTCTTGGAGCTCCAGTTAACGCGTTTCTTGCAATTGAAGTGATGATGTAATGGTTGGGCATTCGTGGGATTACACGAGGCAATGCCTTGGTGCAAGAGTGGAGTATGTTTATTCTTAACCAGTGCTTCCGAAACATTTTTTTGCTCTTGGACCCCCTTTGCCTTCGAAAAATAAACACGAATTCTCATATCCTTGCTGTCATAAATATAGAGTATCCGGATGATAGGTATCCAAAATCAGATATTTATATCTCAGAACCCGGCTCGTACCTCGCAGTAAACACTCCGTCTCGGTTATAAAAACCAGTCAGTTAATGCTGTATAGGGAAATAATCGCTGTTTGTTCTGAGATCCACACAAAACACGTAAATACACTGTGTGGGCAGAACGTAGAATTATGTTTGAAGATCCAGTCCGTACCGCGCAGTAAACACACTCCGTCTCGGTTATAAAAACAAGTCAGTTAATGCTGTATAGGGAAATAATCGCTGTTTGTTCTGAGATCCACACAAAACACATAAACACACTGTGCGGGCAGAACGTATATTTAAAGACCCAGTCCGTACCGCGCAGTAAACACATTCCGTCTCGGTTATAAAAACCAGTCAGTTAATGCTGTATAGGGAAATAATCGCTGTTTGTTCTGAGATCCACACAAAACACATAAATACACTGTGTGGGCAGAACGTAGAGTTTGTGAATGTTAAACCTGGCAGTACATATAGTAACCGTTAGAGTTTAGAAGGTTAGTGGAGAAATCATTTTCTGTGAATATTGGTTATGTAGTTAGACGGCAGACAGGTAGCTGTCTGGTTACTGGGTTGGTTACTGAACAATTCTTTCCTTTGTAGGTTACTCTATTACGTAAATAGAACACTCTATTGTTTAGCTACACACATAGTTGACGAGCGGAGTCGAACTCGGATATAACGTCATGAAAGGGACTGAATATTGTGTGTCGTTATAAACGAGTATTGTTATAACCGAGGAGTATAATGTTATGGTTAACAGTGAGGAATTAATTGGTACCACAGAATATCTGACGCTATAGGCGAGGCGTCGTATAAACCGATGTCGTTATAACCGGGTTCGACTGTAATATAATTAGTTTGTTGGTTTTCAATTAATTATTTTGCTAAACAATGGCAATGACTGCAAAAAAACTTTAGTTTGTTTTTGTATATGAGACACTGTGCTTCTCAACAGCTGGATATGTGACGTGTTTACTTATACCCACTTGCGGAGGGGAAGTATTGGTCACGTGGCAAAGTAACTTAATTTGTTTTCTCGGTGCGCAAACTTGAAGAACGCGCGATAAATGAAAAGGGAGAGGTGGTGAGGAGTGTTGAGTAGCGTTGGACAAAGTGCCGGAAATTGATTATCTGTCTTACTCAGCAGCCATGTTTGCAAGATAGTTTTAAAAACGGGGGTACTGCCTGCCATACAGAGCCGATAAATTATTTAAATGGTAAATTTACGTGTTGAAATTTCTTGTACAGTAATGAATTTATACGCTGCAACTGATGACAGAAACAATAAAATGGTCTCGCTTTTTAATTCAGTGGCGGTGTGACGTATATCGTTATGAATTATACATGTTTTATGTTGTGATGAGATTGGGTAGCTCAGGAAGTATAGTGACTGGCTAGCGGCTGAAAAAAAAAACAGGGTTCGATTTCTTCCTCCACCGCCACCCTACCCAGACCGGATGTTCAGCCTCGGATACAGAAGGCTGTCTTAATTGGGATAAAGCGGCTGGAACGTGAAACTCACCATTCTTCTTCATCTAGTGTCACTATTAACCCTTTAAAGATGAAGCGTATCTGTTTTATATAAGGACTCAGTGCGTACCGCGCTGTAAACACTCTCCACTTCGGTTATAAAAATCAGTCTCTTAATGTTTTATAAGGCAAAAGTTGCTGTTTGTTCTGAGAGCCACACAAAACACATAAACGCAGTGTGGGCACCACGTAGAATTTTTTAATGTTAAACCTGGTGGTATGTAAAGTTACCGCTAGGCTTTAAAAGGTTAAGAATACCTGGAGCTTTACTTCCGTACCTTCTATATGCTTTACATGTTGTGCTTATCACAATAACAATTTAGTTGTTATCAGTAACGGAACATATGTATTTCTTCAGTAAAGGTAAAGGTCACCCCTTGAAATTCTTATAGAGGCACAGAGGGGAGGAGGAAATATAACTGCAAGACATACGAAATCTCAGCTATAGAAGGGGATAGGCTTTCAGCAAGACGCCCCGGCCGCTTTACCTCCGGAAATGAGCCGGTACTCTTTGTACAGTAGGCTGGGGTCTGTGGGGGAGGGGGCACGGAAAATCTCTCCCTCGCCGGGGTTCGATCACCAGACCGTCCAACCCGTAGCGAGACGCTACTGAGCTATTTCGGCCGCCGTATTCCATGAACACATAACTGCAGTCTGAACAGATTTTCCACATATGGGAAGGCAATAAATTATGCTTTCAGCTCGTCTTTATGCTGACAGCATAATCTGGTCCGATACTGCTGCACAAATGGTCTTTCATTACATATCAGTTTCTGAAGAAGCATGTGTATGGCTCTGACTAATTGGACTCCGAACGCATGACGTCCCAGCTGACGCCATTAGCTTGTCAATACAGAGCCGTCAGTGTACTCTCAGTAGAAATGCTCGGCGGGGATACGCCAGTGCGATAACCCAGCCGACAGGAAACGACAAAGGATATTTGTCAGATAAAATAAGGACCCCGTAGAATGACAGTTAGTTGACTTTGTGTTTGGAAATGTAACAAAAGATGAACTGCTGAGTTGTGGCCTGTTATAATAATCATCAATCAATCAATCAATCAGCATTTATTAACTTGCAAGCTTAACAGCAAAAATGCCTATTATGTAGCCAGCACCAAATAAAAAAAGAAATACAAATAGAAGAACAGCACAAATACACAAACAATAAACAAACAAACAAAAGAATAATAATAATAATAATAATTTACATTGTTGCAAAACTCTTGCAAGCCATGGAGATTATAATTAAAACTGTATCTATTTTTTAACTCAGCCTCTGTACACATGAAATGTAGAGGACACGGGTGCGAAAATCTGAGGCGAGTATTGCAAATCAGAGCTTCGAAATTACAAAAAAAAAAAAAGAAACATGCAGTAAGTCTCATAAGACCGCCCATTTCCACTAATGTTAGTACTCAGAAGATAGCATTAGATATCGATGCAACTGTAGCAAATTTGCCATCAAGTGATACACGCGAAGAGATCGATCACGGAGTCTCGACACGTAAGTCCCACTAGACACCTAGAATCTAGGTCTGGTACCCAATTAATCAAGCGGATCGTGACCATTATATCAGGCGAACCGTGAAATAAACGATATGAGGTCAAATAAATTTTAAACGACCATTGTGTAAGATCTGGTGTCATAGATTATACAGCATCTAATAAAGGCAGATTCGATGTTTCCGATTGTTTTTATAGTTCATTGTGTTTTGGAAGAACCGTTTATAAATGTTTTTCCTTTTTTTCAGAAAGACTCCTACTGCGAGCTAAGTAATCACGTCTTTGTAACATTCGTGGTAAAACTTCTAATATCACTTTTGCTGGAGTATTACACCAAATGAGATTTTCCCCCTTCTGGGATTTTACGCGGCTTGGGCTGGTAGTTACTTACAGATATTTTGGTACAACCTGTTGGACTGCTTCACCTCTGAAGATGGGATCGATAGGTTGTCCCGAAACGTCGGTAACTAGCCACCAATCAACGCTGCGTAACAGCTCATTTACACCGTGACGGTAACCTGAAATCACGCATGCAACCAAGTGTTTTGTATAGTCTTCGGGCGAAACGAAAATTTTAAACCAAATCAGCTGGAGAAAGTAGATAAAGCTAATATATATCAACCTTATTTTCGGCGTGAGAAGGGGAGGGGGGGATCCTGTCCCCCAAAAATCAGTGATTTTATATTTAACATGAAACGACAGACAAAATACTTAACACAAATGAGTCTATACTCCAAATATTACCCATGAAATTTACAGAGTACCAAAACAAATAGACGCAAAGGCATATGGATTAAGAAACAAGGACAGAACAACACAGGCGAATATGTCATTGTATTGGAAGTCCTTATGCCACTGTTACCTGCAAGAGGCAATGTATGTAGCAGCAGTATTTGCCCATTTACGAGCGGCTGCACTCTGTAAGGACAGTGTCGCTGGGTTGACGCCCCTGTAGTGTGTGCTGACTCCAGTATATACACACACCATGGTGTTGCGTTAGTACAGTTCAGTTTCTTGCCGCAGTAGTCAGCTTCCACACTTCGATCTGGAAACAACATGGGACAAAGACGGGCTATAGCTATAAGCTACTTCAACACAAGAGGACATCTTCCAAAAATGTCGGTGGTTTAATAATGTATAAACAGATTCTCTATGGGAGGATAATATTAAAATGGATCTGCAAAAAGTGGGATGGGGGCATAGAATGGATTGAGCTGGCTCAGGATAGGTACAGGTGGCGGGCTCTTGTGAATGCGGTAATGAACCTCCAGGTTCCATAAAATAAGGGGAATTTCTTTACTAGCTGAGAAACTGTTAGCTTCTCAAGAAGGCCTCTGCTCCATGGAGTTAGCGTTTATTATTATTATTATTATTATTATTATTATTATTATTATTATTACGGGGGAGACAGAAAATTGATTGCTCTGAAGCATCCCTGTAGCCGCTCGTCCTTCTGGTACAGGCAGGCTTGAGGCAAGATAAAGCATTGGGAAGTAAGAAAGGTAAGGTGGTGGGGGAAATTTGGGCTGAATTTTATGTACGTCGGGCAGCATTATGACGAAATTTTGATAACTCTGGGAGAACCGCTTTGGGGCGGCAATTTTAAAGTTAATTTTTGCAACGAATATATGAGAAGCATGCAATGTAAGGCTAGTTTTTGATACCAGCCCCGCATTTGCCTCTAGGACCAATGGAAAACCACATAAACCCTTGGTCGATTTAAAGGGTCGCAGGACCTTCCGGTTACATACTGACTTCTAGCCAGCAGTCCGACGTTCAAACACACAAAACGTAACGGCGGTCCCTACATGACCTGTCGCTTTATTTTCACAGACACAAGAATGTCTTTAACCTTTTAAAGCCTAGCGGTAACTTTACGTACCACCAGGTTTAACATTAAAAAATTCTACGTGGTGCCCACATTGCGTTTATGTGTTTTGTACGGATCTCAGAACAAACAGCAACTTTTGCCTTATAAGACATTAAGACACTGGTTTTTATAACCGAAGTGGAGAGTGTTTACAGCGCGGTACGCACTGAGTCCTTATATAAAACAGATACGCTTCGTCTTTAAAGGGTTAACAGAGCGTTTCGTGGTTATTCCCTTGAATGAGTAAAACTAACTTGAAATGTACGTGTTTATAAACATTAAGTTCGTACCGCGCAGTAAATAACCCCATCTTGGTTGTAACAAGATTGCAGATGGTGTAATTTATGACTGGTTCAAATTCTCGGAATTGTAGTCTTTGGTTTGTTGTGCTCAGTGATCCGCTGTTATTCTTTATAGAGTGCGTTAGTTTTGTTGGTACGTCATTGCCTTCAATACATCGCTTTCAGATTCATACCGCATCCAATTTACTTTCAGCTGAAATCAGTACTCTGATCTGTAATGTGAAAAACCCCATCGAAGTTATGCAGCCTGAAATGAATAAGAACAGAACGTTAAGACATAATTTTTATTGTCTTTTCATGTAAGTTTTATATCCCCACATCCACACCGCAGACGAAGTTGGATCCTAAAGACATATAAACGAAACAAGCAACAAGAACGAATAAATAGATATGCTACATCTCGTGATAAACAAGGCCGATCTGTGGCACTGATAACATCTCTCCAATTAAATGGAATTTTACGGTTTATGATGTAGTAAATGGTAGATTGTAGCGTTTAGAAACATGAAATTGCCCTGGATTTCAGTGAGAATCAGCCTATCAAATACTGAGTTGCTACACTTGCAGCCTTTTATAAAAAAACGGAGGAGAAAGAACTTCTCACCGAATGCCTGATAGGTGTTATGGTCAAGCCGTAAGATTTATGGTGCTTTTCTTTATTTATATTAACCCTTTAAGAATGAAACGCGATCGGACGTAGTTAACTGGCACGGCTCGTACCGCGCAGTAAACACACGTCGTCTCGGTTATAAAAACCAGTCAATGCTGTATAGGGAAATACTCGCTGTTTGTTCTGAGATCCACACGGAACACATAAACACACTGTGTGGGCAGAACGTATATTTAAAGACCCAGTCCGTACCGCGCAGTAAACACACTGCGTCTCGGCTATAAAAACCAATCAGTTAATGCTGTATAGGGAAATAATCGCTGTTTGTTCTGAGATCCACACAAAACACATAAATACACTGTGTGGGCAGAACGTATATTTAAAGACTCAGTCCGTACCGCGCAGTAAACACGCTCCGTCTCGGTTATAAAAACCAATCAGTTAATGCTGTATAGGGAAATAATCGCTGTTTGTTCTGAGATCCACACAAAACACATAAACACACTGTGTGGGCAGAACGTATATTTAAAGACTCAGTCCGTACCGCGCAGTAAACACGCTCCGTCTCGGTTATAAAAACCAGTCAGTTAATGCTGTATAGGGAAATAATCGCTGTTTGTTCTGAGATCCACACAAAACACATAAATAGATTTTGTAGAATTTTTTCTGTTGAACGCAGTGGTACTTAAAGCGAACACTAGGCTTTAAAAAGTTAAGAACCCATTTCTGATGAAACTGTTCCCATAAACGTTTATTACAAAACTCGTATCATGTATATATAGCGTAACATTGAGACGCGTTCGCGTAACCACTGTTGCCGTGGAAAAGCAACAAGTATTACACATTCTGAGTGTGTGTCTGTAGCCTTATTTATCCAGCATGCAAAGCGCATGCGCCGTATTATATTTTCATCTGTGGCCTGTCCGGCTGTACCATATTTTTCCACATTATCTCATAAAAGGCACGAGTTTCGGAAACGTAGTTATTGTACATAAAATGTGTGTTTAGATTTTCTCTACAAATGTTGTATGAGACTCCTCACTCTAAGAAGAATTCACTGAGATACTATAAAAATATGTACGTAGGTATTCGTGTAAAGTGCCCGTTGGTCTTCTCAGATTTTAATGAATCTTGAATTTTTCTTCAGAAAGTTTCGTAAAAATATTCGAATATCAAATTTTATGAAAATCCGTCCAGTGGGAACCCAGTTGTTCCATTCGGACGGGCAGACGGAGAGACATGAAGCTAATACTCGTTTTACCTCAATTTTGCGAATATGCCTAAAAATTATTATGCTGACATGGTACAGACCCTGACACAAGTTGCGTGACAGATGTAAGAAATATCGAGGAAGCAATAATTCAACAAATGTGCCCCGTGTGAGAGACCAGACGGGATTAACCCTTTAAAGACGAAGCGTATCTGTTTTATATAAAGACTCAGTGCGTACCGCGCTGTAAACACTCTCCACTTCGGTTATAAAAACCAGTCTCTTAATGTTTTACAAGGTAAAAGTTGGTGTTTGTTCTGAGATCCGTACAAGACACATAAACGCAATGTGGGCACCACGTAGAATTTTTTAAACCTTTAAAGACGAAGCGTATGTTTTATATAAGGACTTAGTGCGTACCGCGCTGTAAACACCCTCCACTTCGGTTATAAAAACCAGTCTCTTAATGTTTTACAAGGTAAAAGTTGCTGTTTGCTCTGAGATCCGTACAAAACACAAACGCAATGTGGGCACTACGTAGAATTTTTTAAACCTTTAAAGACGAAGCGTATGTTTTATATAAGGACTTAGTGCGTACCGCGCTGTAAACACTCTCCACTTCGGTTATAAAAACCAATCTCTTAATGTTTTATAAGGCAAAAGTTGCTGTTCGTTCTGAGATCCGTACAAAACACATAAACGCAATGTGGGCACCACGTAGAATTTTTTAATGTTAAACCTGGCGGTACGTAAAGTTACCGCTAGGCTTTAAAAGGTTAAACAATGCCGCCTGTTGTTTGCACAGTTTGTGAACTTAAATGTAGGGATAGGAATTAGCATTGGTAGTGTCTGTTTAAATGCACTGACGAACCCACGTCACCGTAGCGCATCGTTACAAAAGGCGAAAAATACACTGGCATATTCCCATTCACCGAGCGTTGGTGGACAACACACACACACACACGCGCGCGCGCGCGCGGGCGCGCTCGCGTCGAACTCCGCGGATACTCTTTGTCATTCACATACACGAAAGGAAGTTCAGAAGTTCTTGCAGCTGTACTGAGAGCAAGCAAAGCTCCTGGCTGTCAGCTACCGATTGCAAAAGACATGATGGCGCAGGAAGATGGACTCAGACGAATGTATAACTTTTGGGACATGACGCCGTGTTTTTAGGTAAACGTTTCCAGAGGTTTCGAAATATTTTCATTGTAAAGTAATCCCATTACAGGCCTGGACAGGCCCTGAGGGTTCCAGGAGGTTGAGGCTCCCAGATTTAAAGACAGTCGGCATATGAAGGTGGTAAGGTTGTCAGCCATACGCACCGGCCGCCTTTACCCACCCAGGAAATATTCCTGATACTCATTTCTGTTAGAGGCTGAGTCGACCCCAGGGCCATAGTGCGGCCGACAGGATTATGTCAATGAAAAATTCCAGTCACATCATCGGGAATCGAACCCGCGACCTTGCGGCTTGTAGCGCAGTGCATCAACCAACTGCGCCACCGCGTGCCCCTTTCTCTGTGAGGTAAGAACTATATTTTTTTAACATAATTTCGATTAATTTCAGGCTTAGAATTGGTAATCGACCGGTAGGGATTGCTCTTTGTTATAGACGTTTCGGGAATTAATAAAATACAAGTCACTGCATCCTCCTTGAGCCGTGAATGAAACGGATGTTCAAAAATGCCAAATTACGTTAATATAGAGATAAAAGACTGTGACGATTGGACTGGATTCAACTGGCTCAGGATTGTTCTAGTGGCGTGTTCTTGTAAGCAGAGAGATAAGCTATGAGAGTTCACCAGATGTGTGCTGTTACGCATTGTGATGCCGTTTCAAGTTACATACTTTCCACCGGCTCAGCAACGATAAACCCTCTGAAGACAGACGAGGTCTTTCTTCCAGTGCTTCGGCTTTGGCCGTTTCATTATCATTCCGCCGTTGTTACATGCTCATTCACTCATCTGTCAATGAAGCTGTGTAAACCTTGCAATTGAAAACGAATTCAATTAGCATGTAAAGAAGACTGCACACACTGTAATTAGTTACTGTACTACTTCGCTAGCTGTTCAGTTAGGATATAATGACTGGCTACGGTCTTGGAGATCTTGGTTCGATTCTCTATATACGTAGATATAGTAGAACTCGGTTATAACGTGACCCGAAAGGGACTGAACATTTTGTGTCGTTATGAACGAATGTTGTTATAACCGAGTGCTATAATGTTATAGTTAACAGTGAGGGATTAATTGGTACCACGAAATATCTGACGTTATAGGCGAGGTTTCGTATAAATTGGTGTCATTATAACCGGCAATGAAGTATCTTGCTCTTTACTGTGATGTATCTGTTTTATATAAGGACTCAGTGCGTGCCGCGCTGTAAACACTCTCCACTTCAGTTATAAAAACCAGTCTCTTAATGTTTTATAAGGCAAAAGTTGCTGTTTGTTCTGAGATCCGTACAAAACACATAAACGCAATGTGGGCACCACGTAGAATTTTTTAATGTTAAACCTGGTGGTATGTAAAGTTACCGCTAGGCTTTAAAAGGATAATGTGCAATGGAAGCTATTTCCAGGGGGGCAAAGCGGCCGGAGCGTAAAGCCGAAATCTGTCTCATAGAGTACTGACATTTTTGATATGTAGAACATCACTGGTCCGTACGTGCACGTGGCGTGGCTCTGACAGACAAGGCCACTGTTACACGTTGCGCTGTTAGTGGCAACGGCGAAGGAACTGCTACCAGCTGACGCAATAATTTCAGGTTACTCGCACGGTGCGTGCTGATTGTAATTATACGTACAAACAATTCACATAAAATGCATAAAAATACAAGTTAATCTATATATATATAATCTGAGGGTGTTCGAGAATAGGGTGCTGAGGAGGATATTTGGGCCTAAGAGGGACGAGCCGACAGGGGAGTGGAGAAGACTACATAACGAGGAACTTAATGACCTGTACTCATCACCAAATATTATTCGGGTAATCAAATCGAGAAGAATGAGATGGACGGGGCAAGTAGCACGTATGGGGGAAAGAGATGTGCGTACAAGATTTTGGTGGGAAGACCTGAGGGAAGGCGACCACTTGGGAGACCCAGGCGTAGATGGGAGGATAATATTAAAATGGATCTTCAAGAAGTGGGATGGGGGACATGGACTGGATTGAGCTGGCTCAGGATAGGGACATGTGGCGGGTTTTTGTGAATGCGGTAATGAACCTCCGGGTTCCATGAAATGCGGGGAATTTCTTGATTAGCTGAGAAACTGTTAGCTTCTCAAGAAGGCCTCTGCTCCATGGCGTTATTTATATATATATATATAATCTCTCCTACATATTTCGGCAGATGTTCACCACCTTCAGACAGACGATTATGGTAAGGAATTTATGAAAATGTAAAATTAAGAAGTCAAAATTTATATACAGTGTTAAAAATGTAATAGCGGCTATACATATAACCATGTATATATATATATATATATAAAATGTTGCTCACATATCCTTGGGGTAAATATTCATTTGCATGTCGTTCTTTATGTACATAGATAATTTGTAATTTTTTACGCTTTCTGTGTATGTGTTGCAGTGTGATTAGCTATGTGGCAGTAATATGTGATGGCTTATGATCTATATGGATAACTAAAGAATTACAGATATTTTTTGCTGAATATGTGGTAATAATTCAAATTGTCTAACTAAGGGCTCGCTGAAATGCGAAGAAAACACTAATAGAAGGGGTCTTTCTAGCTACAGTTTGTCTTATATTAAAGACACCAGAATTAGGTACTACATGCTACCGAAATCAGATAAGTGGCGGGTACACACAGACAGGCCACTGCTAATTAATGACTGTCCTCAGGCCACGAGGTCATAAATCTTCCGAACAATCAGTGTTCATCTCGAGGCACCACTGCCCTGTTGTATTTATACACTACCTTGAATCTGGATCAATTAAAGTCGGTGGATACGGGCCGGGGGACTCGGTTCGTTACCCGGTACAGAAATGTAGATAAGTGCATTCATTGCAGGTCCGAGGCCTGTCGAGAATAGACGCCTATATGCTTTGGAAGTAACGCAAGGTCGAGTACTTGTCTGTAAGCAGCAACAATAGCAATAATAATAATAATAAATGGGAAATAACATTACATGTGCTATAAATTGTAACTACAGAATAGCTGCAACGCTGTATACCCTAGGAACGTGGTTTGTTTCAGGTATGTCTTTCTTTCCTCTGGCGCAACGGCCCAAAAAGCGGGCCACGGCCGCCTCCTTTTGAAGGTTTACAGATCACACTCAGACACACGACACTGGGTAGGACTCCTCTGGACGAGTGATCGGCCCGTCGCAGAGACCTCTACCTGACAACACAAACACTGTACAAGACACAAACATCTATGCCCCCGGTGGGATTCGAACCCACGATCCCAGCAAGCGCTCGGCCGCAGACCTACGCCTTAGACCGCGCGGCCACTGGGTTCGGTGTTTAGGTATATAGGTTACCGTAAATAATAATAATAATAATAATAATAATAATAATAATAATAATAATAACTCCATGGAACAGTCCTTCCTGAGAATCTAAAAATTTCTCAGGTAATCACGACATTCCCCACATTTTATGGAACCCGAAGGTTCATTACCGCGTTCACAACAGCCCCGCCACCTGTCCCTGTCCTGAGCCACAGGAATCCAGTCCATTCCTCCTCATCCCACTTCTTTAAAAGATGATGAGAGGACGATGATGGTGACGTTATATTGTGGACCCAGCACAGCGTAGTCGGTAGAGTGACTAGGCTATGGATTTTTTTTTTTAGTGGAGAAGGGCCCCGCAGCAGACGCTACGGACGCACCGGAGCCTTGAGGCTTCTTGTGCAACCCTGTGATGAAGATGACGATGATGATTATTATTCTTTGTCCTTTGCATAGTAATGGAGCACCGGTGGAATGAAACTGACAGGGGAAAACCGAAGTACTAGGATAAAAACCTGTCCTAGTGCCACTTTGTTCACCACAAATCCCACATGGACTGACCCAGGATCGAACCCGGGCCTCCGCGGTGGGAGGCCGGCGGCTAACCGCCTGAGCCATGGCACGACCCCAGGCTACGGGTCTTACGCTCCACACTCGCCCTGAGGATCACGTAGCCTCTTGTTAAATGGGTACCGGTCCTTATTTCATGCGGTTTAGCTCCCGGGACGCAAAGCTTACCACTAACCGGATCTCGAGACACGGTTAAGAATGACTGGAGCTCTATTCTACTTCCGCCTTATGCCTTCATGACGTGAAAAGGTGCAACCTTACCTTTACCTTCTTCTTCTTCTTGTTGAGCCTCAGGTATATATGTCGAGGTTATGTGTCTGCTTTAAAGTGAGGTTTGCACATCTATAAGGCGCTACATTCTCACTGTTGCAGCTTTACCTACAGTACGTTTTTGTCTCTTGTTTGTCCTGATGCATAGCACAATAGGAATTTACGTAGTACCTTTACATTTTTAATTTGTTTTGTATTTACAAGAATATGTCTGACGTACAGCAATGAATGTTTTGAATGACTCTTGCTTCATTTGTCGTACAGATGTACTGTTCCGCCGAGCGTAGCCTATGTTTTGAGACAATGGGTATTTTCTGTATGTAATGAATCACACAACGGGACTGTCCGTGTATTATGTAGAGGAAATAAGTCTTTATAATATTTTTCCTGCATATTAACTTCCATTTTTTTAAAAAAGATTTACAGAACGGAAGAGAATTGAAATGTAGAAAGGAAGGGGAGTTTCAGCTACTTGAAAATGCAACGCCGGAAGTGAGTCATTACGAAGTGGAAGCGATGCGGAAAAATACGGTCTACACCAGCAGTTAGTTTTGTTACATTCCTACACCATTTTTCCGTTTCTCGCTTTTCAAAAGAATATTGTTGTTGCCAGTTTGAAGTCCCGTGTGTGATATTGCACAAGTACAGTATGTTTGAAAAGCAAGATCGTTGTGCTGTATCAGTGTTCTGTTATGATCTCAGGTAGTCAGGCCTTCAGACTATATTTTTCATAGATAATAACAGTTAAACACAACAATTCTTTCATTGTAAAAACGTTGAGTTTTACATAATTATGTAAAACTAAATGTTTTACATAATTATGTAAATAGCCTAATCACATAATTATGAAAAACTGATTTTTCTACATAATTGTGTAAATTATTATATAATTATGTAAAAACTGGATTTGTTACAATAAATGCATTGTTGTATTTTACTGTAATTGCGTATAAACTAAACGTATGTTAATTCAAAGTATAAAATAAAATTTCAAATGTGTATTTTTCTCAATTTTTCGGCTAATTCTTCATCTCGCGTTCTCGTAATTACAATATTTCTTTCAGAATTTATTTAAAGAGTGTTCAAATTCGATTCAAAATTCAATGAAAATGAAAACAACATCAACAGATGTGTAAGATTTGAAGTCCTGAATTTGTTTTTTTTTCATACGCAGTATATAACATTCATGCAGAATTAACTCTCTGAAACAGAGTTTTCCTTGAAAACCTGCTAATGGCATTAATTGACAAATCTGATAAAAATTTGGAATTATACTAAATGGTTGGTAGATATAACTCAAATATGTTAAGAAATCAAATAAATTGCACTTTCAACATTCCTTTTGTATTGATAAAATGATTCACAGAACAACAGCAAACTTCGAATCGAGTTTTGAGGTCAGTGTGTATTAAAATTAAAGAAATTTGCAGCATAATGAAGCTTAGTATGGCAGTAGATCTGACTGTAAATAATCATTATTTTATCTAACCAATACACTAATTTGTCACCACCCTTATTCCATCTCGCGTGTGGGCAGTGGCTGATTCGGCTACAGTTTGTATGATATACAAGCCGACAGGAAATGAGAAATTATATTGGTAAGATAAAATACGGCCCTGTATAAGCCGTTCTTGGACTATGAATATCACTTAAGCTAGTTTTGTTTTGAAGGTATAAGGTAAGAAAACGTAATTTATGAGAGTTTGATTTAACGCAATGAAAGTCAGTGGGTGTGTACGCGATGTATCCCAATTATTTGCGCATGCGCAGTGTCCGTGACGAATTTCTCATTTGTAGATATGTACTATATACAGAAGGTTTAATAATAACAGTCGAACTAATTGTTGGTACGCAAACAATAGAGGGAAACGTAAAATGATGAACTTATTATAAATTTTCCTCTGTATACTCTAGCAGTGGTTGAACTGATAGCGTCACGTATGTTGTCTGCATATGGCACTTACATTCTGCTTAAAGTGAAACCATGAACAATTTTAGAAATGGGTGGATACACAAGTCCGTTGTGCTGTTGAGTGATTTGTAAGACTTTTAACCCTTTAAAGCTCAGTGGCTACTGTATGTACCACCAGGTTTAAAATTCAGCAATTCTACCTTTTGCCCACACAGTGTATTTATGTGTTTTGTGTGGATCTCAGAACAAACAGCAATTATTTCCCTATACAGCATTAACTGACTGGTTTTTATAACCGAGACGGAGTGTGTTTACT
>BLKM01003048.1:2124751-2146714 GCA_013340265.1 Coptotermes formosanus
CTGTTTGTTCTGAGATCCACACAAAACACATAAATACACTATGTGGGCAGAACGTATATTTAAAGATTCAGCTCGTACCGCGCAGTAAACACACTCCGTCTCGGTTATAAAAACCAGCCAGTTAATGCTGTATAGGGAAATAATCGTTGTTTGTTCTGAGATCCATACAAAACACATAAACACTCTGTGTGGGCAGAACGCAGAATTTGTGAATGTTGAACCTGGCGATACGTGAAGTGACCTAAGCTGTAAAGGTTAATATTAAACATACGTGAAACACAAAATATGATTCCAACGTAAAACAATTAACTAACTAACTCCATGGAGCAGAAGCCTTCTTGAGAAGCTAACAGTTTCTCAGCTAGGCAAGAAATTCCCCGCATTTTACGGAACCCGGTGGTTCATTACCGCATTCACAAGAGCCCGCCACCTGTCCCTGTCCTGAGCCAGCGCAATCCAATCCATGCCCCCAATCCCACTTCTTGAAGGTCCATTTTAATATTATCCTCCCATCTACGCCTGGGTCTCCCAAGTGGTCGCCTTACCTCAGGTCTCGCTGCATAAAACAATTACGTGCAGAAAATGTAGTAGGGTTTTTCGCTGCAACCTACCGATTCCTTAATAAACTATCAAAATAACCGACCAAAGCACTATCTAACAGATGTCTATGTCGACAGTGAAAGGAATTCTACCGTTCAGAATATTTCGTATTCCGAAAGCAGTGAACAGTTTCTCGCTGCCACCTCAGCACAGCGCCACACGATCCTGCAGATATCAGACCAAATCACGTCATATCCGTCAAAACTTACATCCGCAATGTATCCATTGTCCCGGGCGACGTTCGAAACAGGCACGTACCAAATAAAAACCTTTGGCTTGGGAAAATAACAAACATTAAATTTTTATTACGAAAACCTAGAGAAGTGAAACACATTTGGAGACGAAGCCTCAAATAAGGAGAACAATATGAAAATTAATGTAAATATTAGAGGAGCAACACAGCACAGTTTGTACGTTTTAGCTTGTGTCTTAGCACGACAGGTTTATCGCATGGCAAGCCTCTGTTTGTTGTGAAATCCCTTGACATCTGTCGCACGCGGGGACACGATAAAAGGGACACTGCTTATTAAGGAAAGGGACTAATTCAAATGTGGCTATTTTTATGAAGACTAACAAACACTCAAGTTCCATAAAAGCAGGGAATTACTGACCAGTTAATTGAAACACTTGCCTGACAAACACTGCACCATGCCGTTGGTTAAGTTAGTTAGTGTGTAGGAAAATAGAACCAACTTATGCATAATAATGGTATTTATTTAACGTTAGTCTCAAATTAATTTTCTCCCCAACATGTTTCGGCAACAATTTTGCCAATATCAAGGGGGTTACATCAGATTACATAAGACAATGTACATTCAAATGTAACTTATAAAATTGTAAAGCTGTATTAAAAATTGAAAATTCTGGATGTTAAAATTCTTCTATAAAAGCTTCGCTGCGTAATTTTGTACCAGTTTGGTGTTCACGGTGCTATTTGTGGCTTCGACTGGCGTGATCCACTAGGCTTCCACATGATATCACTCGGCTTGGTACCTGAGATGACCCACGACATAAACAAACCCTGGAATTACGTGAATTAGGGACGCCAGGCCAGAAACTTCATACGTGCGGATGGAAAAATGTTTGTATGAGAAGGACTTCTGAGTAAATGGTGCCCTAAAGAAACGAATATAAGAAAAGTACGTCTCTCTATTTAGGGTAGATGTAACTGGGTATAAGAGAGTGCTCATTGACATAAAAACTTCCCTTACGACGCTCATGCATTAAAGCACGTCTGTCCATGTAAAGTTCACCCCACACTTTTAACGTGGAGGGACGCTTCCTCCAATTTACGTATCGTCACCGATCATTCACGCAAAACTTCCATTAAGTTCTTCCAAGTGCCACAACACAGGACTGGCAATGATTCAGTAACTGGCCTGGAGCAGCTGAGATGGTTTTAATAAAGTCTTTCTGTTGTGGGAACTTTGCTGAAAGAAAGAAAGAAAGAAAGAAAGAAAGAAAGAAAGAAAGAAAGAAAGAAAGAAAGAAAGAAAGAAAGAAAGAAAGAAAGAAAGAGAAATGAGGTGCAAGTCGTGACGTTTTAAAAGCAGTACACAGTGCCACAGGAAGCAAATTTATTATACAGTCGAACCCGGTTATAACGACATCGCTTAATGGACACCTCGCCTATAGCGTCAGATATTCTGTGGTACCAATTAATTCCTCACTGTTAACCATAACATTATACTCCTCGGTTATAACGACACTCGTTTATAACGACACAAAATATTCAGTCCCTTTCATGACGCTATAACCGAATTCGACTGCATTTGTTCATTTTTAAATCCATCACTTAACGCCGCCGTCTCGCTGACAAGTGGCGCTTTCCGACTGCCATACAGGGCGCATTTAAGGCTCTTGCAGCTGAGTGAACAGCCAACCACAAAAGAAATAAAGAAAATTCGTAATAAAACCTTTATTCGTAATATCTGAAGGGAAGATACCATTTAGGGAGACCTAGACGTAGATGGGAGGATACGATAGGCTCATTACTTTATCTGAAAATATAGTTAATTCGATAAGGGAGCCGATAGGATGTATAAAATAATATGTTCAGATATAATAATGACCCTATATAGTGCACTGTAGTACACGGTTTTCTTCAGCCTCTCCATGATGTAGTTTTCTTCTAAGCTATGTCAAGAACGGTTGCATGACAAATACTGACATAACAGGCTTATTGTGACTGTACGGGATTATTATTATTATTATTATTATTATTATTATTATTATTATTATTATTATTATGCAACTATCTTTCTGCACGCAGACAAACCAACTAACTAACCGAGTTGTGGTTGAGTTACCTTTCGAAAGAAAAACCAGATACGCAGTGTACGTATAACGTAAAAATGTGGCGCGTTCGCGTACTGTTTATACCTCCTCGGCCATCCTAACAGACTCTTACCGCTTCACTCGAAGACAGGGCTTTTATGTAGACTTACCGTCGCCGGCAACTATAAAACTTGCTCGGATCTGCATGTAAAGTGCGCGATATTTTCGCCCGATTTTAACCAAATTTGGATTTTCTGGACGGGCTGCCATAAAAGTCCCCCAACATCAAATATCACCGAAATCCTTCCAGTGGGAGACCCGCTGATACATGGGACAGACGGACGGACAGACATGACGAATCTAAGAGGCGCAGTGTTTTAAAGTGTCAAATCGATGGGTAACTCCTGCTGTTTTCTTGGGGGATAAAGCAGCCAGAACGTGAAACTAACCACTCACCTTCATCTAGTACCAAAGTTAGGAATGAATGGAGCTCTACGTCCACTCCCCCCTGTGCCTTCATGGCGTTCAAAGGCACAACACCACACGTGGCGCGGTATATGAATCAAATGAACGCAGTCAATAGTGACTTAAGACGTTACTGCACGTTACGTCATATGTGCCAGGAATAACTCATCTGTTGGTGTCGTTTGTGGCAGGTTCAGGTGATCATGTACGGTGCATGCCGCTGACATGGCTTCTTCAAAGAGATCTCTCTCTGAAAGAAGTAAGGCAGAAAAAAGGATGAAAGTGAAAATATTTTCAATGTTGCTTTTTATAAAAGACCGCCCCCGTAGTAAGATCGGTTAGATTCATTCAAGTTCCGCAGTGTTGAGGTGGAGTTTTGGTGACTGGGTCGTTTAGTTCAAAACAAAGATATTCGTCTGTGTTGTGAGTGTTCTGGAATCTCACTGAGGTTGTCTCGATATAATTCCACAACTTCCAAGGTGTGCTAAACTTGGGTTACTTAATGACGCTGTTTTCAACCCAGACAGGAGTGTCATATTAAATTAACTGAACTAAGGGTATGCTTGCTACCGTTTGGTGCAGAATATTTTATCTTCCAGTTTGCTGTCCAAAAATCTAAAGATCAAGACGTTCAAAACTGTAATTTTGCCTGTTGTTTTGTACGTGTGCGAAACTTGGTCTCTGACATAGAGGAAGTAAAATAGGCTGTGGGTGTTCGCGAATAGGGTGCTCTGGAAGATACCTGGGCCTAAGAGGGACGGGGTAACAGGAGATTAGAGAAGACTGCTTAACAAGAAGCTTCGTGATATGTAATCCTCACCAAATATTATTCGGGTGATCAAATCGAGAAGAATGATGTGGGCGGGGCATGTGGCACGTATGGGGGACACGAGACCGCAAATAGCTCAGGGTAACTTGTGTCCTGGCCGAAAAACCCAACCAAGAACCTCACGAAGACTCATTATTTTATGCGACAAATATCGGTTGTCACTTCCCGCCGCTGTTTGAATGCGCTTATGGGCCGCCGCTTGATCGGCCACAGTTTATACGACAAGCGAGCGGACTGGAACTGACAAAAGATGTTGGTCAGATAAAATAATGTAACTGGAGTTGTTACTTTATCTGACAAATATCATGTGTGACTTTTTTCTCACCGTAATCAACGTATTAGCCGATCCCAGTGGCTGCACGGTCTAAGGCGTAGGTCTGCGGCCGAGCGCTTGCTGGGATCGTGGGTTCGAAAACCACCGGGGGCATGGATGTTTGTCTCTTGTACAGTGTTTGTGTTGTCAGGTAGAGGTCTATGCGACGGGCCGATCCCTCGTCCAGAGGAGTCCTACCGACTGTGGTGTGTGTCTGAGTGTGATCGTGAAGCTTCGATAATGAGGAAGCCCTGGCCCACAATAGGGCTTTTGAGCCACAAACAAACAAACAAACATAACTCAACGTGATTAACCTTTTAAAGTCTAGCGGTAACTTTACGTACCGCCAGGTTTAACATTAAAAAATTCTACGTGGTGCCCACATTGCGTTTATGTGTTTTGTACGGATCTCAGAACAAACAGCAACTTTTGCCTTATAAGACATTAAGACACTGGTTTTTATAACCGAAGTGGAGAGTGTTTACAGCGCGGTACGCACTGAGTCCTTATATAAAACAGATACGGTTCGTCTTTAACCGTTTAAAGCCTAGCGGTAACTTTACGTACCGCCAGGTTTAACATTAAAAAATTCTACGTGGTGCCCACATTGCGTTTATGTGTTTTGTTCGGATCTCAGAACAAACAGCAACTTTTGCCTTATAAGACATTAAGACACTGGTTTTTATAACCGAAGTGGAGAGTGTTTACAGCGCGGTACGCACTGAGTCCTCATATAAAACAGATAAGCTTCGTCTTTAAAGGGTTAACGTGGCACAATCGACCGACAACTAACACACGCCCAGCAGAATAACGATGAGAAGGGACAGCCCATATGTATCAGGCAAATAGCAATATTCGTTACAGCGACATGCTGTTTCTACACGCTTTGCTGCTTTTCTTTGCTATTCGTTTCCTTTATACACACACGGCGCCTTTCGAGATGGCGGTAAAAAAAAAGTTTCGTCTTTACATGACGTAAAATTGCTAGTGAATGGAACGTGCATAACCTGGGAGTGACGCGAACAAATACAGAGGCGTGGATGCTTCAGCAAGTGAATCATACATTCAGCCTGAAAGAGTCAGTGTCCAACAAATCAGCATTTTATTACACTGAATCCAACATGGTACACAACACAGTGGAGTAAACCAGTTTTTATTTTTAGTGGTGAAGGGCCCCGCAGCAGACGCTACGGACGCACTGCAGCCTTGAGGCTTCTTGTGCAACCCTATGATGAAGATGACGATGATGATGATTATTTTTTGTCCTTTTCCTAGTAATGGAGCACCGGTGGAATGAAAATGACAGGGGAAAACCGAAGTACTGGGGGAAAAACTTGTCCCAGTGCCACTTTGTCCACCACAAATCCCACATGGACTGACCCAGGATCGAACCCGGGCCTCCGCGGTGGGAGGCCGGCGGCTAACCGCCTGAGCCATGGCACGACCACAAACAACTATTAAAATTTGTCCTTAACACTTTTCGACCAATCCTAGCGATCTTCACGGGGAATAATCTATACATGCTGGAAGGTACAGAGCCTTTACACTGCTTGTTATATCGGGCGCGCACCCGGCGGGGGGGGGGGGGGCCCCCCCGCCGGTCTGCAGCTCTCACCCAAACCCCCCAAAGAGAAATTTTAAAAACGTTGGTTTTGTAACTATTATATCAAACATTTTACGTGATTTACTCTTCAGCCGAAATCCGCCACTGAAATAGGCTGATGACTGGTAATTAGACTTTCGAAAAGTAAATTAATATAATTAAAAATATAAGAAGACAGGACACTGTGAGTCACGGAACATGTAGTTATATTCGTATGTATAAAATGTGGTTGCAAAGAGCGTTATGTTGTGCTTACAGCATGATTTTTATAACATAATTCTTGAATTCGAACATAAATGAGGCCTATATATACACACACACACACACACACACACACACACACACACACACACACACATACGGGCCGGGATAGCGTAGTTGGTATTGCGACTGGCTACGGGCTGGACGGTAAGGGGATCGAAACCCGGTGGAGGCGAGATTTTCCGCAGCCGTCCAGACCGGCCCTGTGGCCCACCCAGCCTCCTGTACAATGGGTATCGGGCTTTTTCCCCGGGGGTAAAGCGGCCGGGGCGTGGGGCTAGCCACCCCATCCCCTCCTCGTGCCGAGCCTCACGAACGGGTACAGCTATACCTCTACTCCCCCTCTTGGGCCCTCAGGGCCTGTTATAGGGCGAACCTTTACCTTATATATATATATGTAGCCTCACAGTCAGCCCCCCTCCCCCCAAGGAAAAATTCCGGGTGCGCACCTGTAAATCACGATTAACGTTTTAAAGCCTAGCGGTAACTTTACGTACCACCAGGTTTAACATTAAAAAATTCTACGTGGTGCCCACATTGCGTTTATGTGTTTTGTACGGATCTCAGAACAAACAGCAACTTTTGCCTTATAAAACATTAAGAGACTGGTTTTTATAACCGAAGTGGAGAGTGTTTACAGCGCGGTACGCACAGAGTCCTTATATAAGACAGATACGCTTCGCCTTTAAAGGGTTAAATACGTACGGAAGTAAAGAAATTGCCTTTTTACTGGGCGGCTGAGGCTTAGCATTTATTTTAATGTTCTCGTATAAAACAGACCTGAATCTTTTTGTTCACGTAAATATTTTATTACAAAGATTTATAACCAGCAATATAAAGGTCCCTGTACTTTACAGCGTCTCTGATATTACGCCCGTGAGAATCACAAGAATTGGCGGAAACCTATGTGAACTTTTATATAGTTAAAACGGCGCATTTTTATTATAAACTGATAAAAATAAACAATAAATTTAATGGTGCATTAGTTTTTATGTGTCAGTTTATATAGGGACAAATTTCAGTACTGTTTTGCTGTGCTAGATTGTGTAATATTTTGCATCTTTCGTAATAAATACTTTCAGAAGAATGGCGTAACCAGGAAAGACCAACAGTATGGCTACCCTGGCAAGCAGAAATCAATAGGCAGGAAAATTGGCGGCAAAAATAAAGTCTACATAAAAAAATAATTTTATGCGCTTAATAAATTTTAAATTATTTATCCAAATAGAAGGGAAGTAAACAAATAATTACGTTTTTTTTCAAAGTTCATAACTTCTGTTAGGTGCAGCCATACTGATTACTCGCCCCGGGCGCAAAAAACCCCCCCTAGCTACGCCACTGGTTCAGAAGGTACATGATCAAAACGTAGCATAAAAGTAATTTTTATTTCATATGTTTCGCATTCCAGACTAAACAATCCGTCAAAACATTCACTTAATTGAAAACTGTTACTACATCGAGTTACGTAAGGTCCCCTTTTGATGTCCGTTTTTAACATTACTTTGAACGAATCTCTCCCATACACGTGTTTCTTCTGGCAGTCTAGAGTGAGATTCTGGCTTGCAACGACGACTCTTGTCCTAGCTTCCCCCGGAAAAAAAAAGCCGACAGTTTCCGCGGTAGAAAGGATGATTTCTGTAGACAGTTGACAGTCACAAACCAGAACGAACCGCCTTTGGATTTCGTTTCTTCTTCCACTTACTTTGTCCTTTTTTTTTCACCTACGTCTTTTCTATTTTTACTCCTAAGACGTTTTCGGATACGGCGTGTTATGTGTTACGGCATGGCTGTGTCAGTGAAATATATATTTTGCAGAGCGCAATAATAATAAGATGGGACAAAGTTTTTGTCCTAAGGTCCCGTGTTAAGCCCGGCGTGATATCTGAATTACGCCAGGTCGACTGGCTTTTACAAGCATATTCGTAGCTTCATAAGTCAAGTAACTGCAATTGTGCGGGCACAAAAGCTTTGTCCACATAAAGTCGTTTAAATTTCATTGACGCGCATAACGACATTGTCTCCGTTACAAAACTAACTAATTAATTACCTAACTAACTAACTAACTAACTCGATGGAGCAGAGGCCCTCTTGAGAAGCTAACAGTTTCTCAGCTAGTCAAGAAATTCCCCGCCTTTCATGGAACCTGGAGGTTCATTACCGCATTCACAAGAGCCCGCCACCTGTCCCTATCCTGAGCCAGCTCAATCCAGTCCATGATCCCCATCCCACTACTTGAAGATCCATTTTAATCTTATCCTTCCATCTACGCCTTCTCCGTTACAAAAACCAGTCAGTTAATGCTGTATAGGGAAATAATCGCTGTTTGTTCTGAGATCCACACAAAACACATAAATACACTGTGTGGGCAGAACGTACATTTAAAGATTCAGTCCGTACCGCGCAGTAAACACACTCCGTCTCGGGTATAAAAACCAGTCAGTTAATGCTGTATAGGGAAATAATCGCTGTTTGTTCTGAGATCCACACAAAACACATAAATACACTGTGTGGGCAGAACGTATATTTAAAAATCCAGTCCGTACCGCGCAGTAAACACTCCGTCTCGGTTATAAAAACCAGTCAGTTAATGCTGTATAGGGAAATAATCGCTGTTTGTTCTGAGATCCACACAAAACACATAGCGATTATATACGTTATCATAAAGTGTAAAGTAAAACACAGTGCAAATGTAAATTTTGTGCTGCAGAACCTAAATTGACTTAGGATAATTGGACGTATAAATTCAGTTATATTAATAATACGCTTAATTCCATCAAGCAACACATGTATAGCACATATAGCACACTACATGCCACCAGGGCTGTAGTCGAACAATGTTTGGGCTACGAACCTGTAGATTTCACTTTTTTTCCCACCCTCCGTATTCAGGTCCACGTTTGACTGGTTCTGAAGTAATACAAAGGGCCAACAGGTTGTTACCACAACCAAAATTCGAGACAGACGACAGGACGCTAGAAGGCTCCCGTCAACTGCCAGCGTAGCGCGGCATGTCTTGTGACACGTTTCAAGTACGAAGGCAAAAGCAAGGCTGATGAATATTTTTAGTAGATGCCAGCAAAATCCGATTTGCTGCTTCTGTTTTGCTGTGGTACGTAGGGCTGGGGGAGGCTACGCCTGGCGTCTGGCGTCTGGCCTACCGGGCGTAAATACAAATGCAGGCACCTTCAGTGCGACGCCACCTTTCAGTCAGCGACACGGCGCGACGTATCCTAGAGGGCGGGTTACTTACTACAGAATTGTAAATTTTACAACCACGCTGAAGAATGATAAAAGTTAAGGCGATTGTAGAAAACATAAAATAAGAAAATGATACGAAAGGACAGGTTGCAGCCAAAAACCAAACAATTTGTTAAACGTTTTGACTACTCAGTTTAGTGTGAACTATATTTAAATATTCAGTCCGTACCGCACAGTAAACATTCCGTCTCGGTTACAAAAACCAGTCAGTTGTTGGTGTATAGGGAAATAATCGCTGTTTGTTCTGAGATCCACACAAAACACATAAATACACTGTGTGGGCAGAACGTATATTTAAAGAACCAGTCCGTACCGCGCAGTAAACACTCCGTCTCGGTTATAAAAACCAGTCAGTTAATGCTGTATAGGCAAATAATCGCTGTTTGTTTTGAGATCCATACAAAACACATAAATACGCTGTGTGGGCAGAACGTATATTTAAAAATCCAGTCCGTACCGCGCAGTAAACACTCCGTCTCGGTTATAAAAACCAGTCAGTTAATGCTGTATAGGCAAATAATCGCTGTTTGTTTTGAGATCCACACAAAACACATAAATACACTGCATGGACAGAACGTATATTTAAAGATGCAGTCCGTACCGCGCAGTAAACACTCCGTCTCGGTTATAAAAACCAGTCAGTTAATGCTGTATAGGGAAATAATCGCTGTTTGTTTTGAGATCCATACAAAACACATAAATACGCTGTGTTGGCAGAACGTATATTTAAAAATCCAGTCCGTACCGCGCAGTAAACACTCCGTCTCGGTTATAAAAACCAGTCAGTTAATGCTGTATAGGGAAATAATCGCTGTTTGTTCTGAGATCCACACAAAACACATAAATACACTGTGTGGGCAGAACGTATATTTAAAGATTCAGTTCGTACCGCGCAGTAAATACACTCCGTCTCGTTATAAAAACCAGTCAGTTAATGCTGTACAGGGAAATAATCGCTGTTTGTTCTGAGATCCACACAAAACACATAAATACACTGTGTGGGCAGAAGGTAGAATTTGTGAATGTGTAACCTGGCGGTACATAAAGTACACACTGGGCCTCTGGGGGATTCGCAACCACTGAGAAATTGCGTTGTTAGCCATATTTATTGATGTCGCACATTCCAAACCCCACGTTCCTGCTTTCTTAGTCATCTCATGTTCTCAGGACAGGATGGACCATATCTCTCACAGAGTGGATATTTCGCGTAACAAAAGGCATTTGTTTACACGAGTCTTGCGTTATATCAGTGTCACAAGACCCAGTTTTGAGAAGTAAGTTTAATCACGTTACCATTCCAAGAGAACTGCAAAACTTCTTCTGACTGTTTCATAAAATCCGGTTACTGTGACTTGCTTCGTTGTATTCCATTTGGCAGATACTAAAAACATCTGCAAGGCAAGCAGACTCTGTAGGCTGCAGGCAGTGTAAAGTCGCCACAAAAATATACGGACTGTTTCTCTCTCTCTCTCTCTCTCTCTCTCTCTCTCTCTCACACACACACACACACACACACAGCATACAGTACATAGCTCGCTTTTTCACCAAGACAAAGTCTTCGTTGTACGTCTGTCCATTCGCCTCTGTATCTGTCTTACCCATCTACCTATTCACCCATTTATTTATCCATCTATCCATCCAACCATCCGTCCATCCATCCACCTATTTATCAGTCCCTCTATCTATCTATCTGTGTGTATGCCTGTCCGTCCACCATCCAGACGTTCAACCATCCATCCATCTATCCATCCAACCATCCGTCCATCCATCCACCTATTTATCAGTCCCTCTATCTATCTATCTATCTATCTATCTATCTATCTGTCCGTCCGTTCGTCCACCCATCCATCCATCTCTCTCCATCTAACCACCCACCCACCCATCTATTTACCAACCTACCTACCTATTTATATATCCATCCACCCATCTATCTACCTATCTGTGCATGTATCTCCGATAAATCTGTTTGTGTGTAACGATACATGTACGCAAGCACGCAGGCACAAATATACACGCATGCGTGTCACATTTCAAGAAAATATTGACTGACAATGAAACAAGCACAACAAACTTCCAGTATTAAACATCGTGCGGTTACAGTGTGCTAAAATCTTGTTAAAATTTCCAGCTGTCTCAATTGTGACATAGTAGAAGTTTTGAGGGTGGAGGCATAACGTATTTCAGTTGGGGTCCCCTGTATATACATATATATTCCACCATACACATACTACGCACTTCAGACTTGCGCAAAATTCGACTTGCACGGGACATCCCAGAACGTAGCTATTGCATAAATGACTGTGAGTCTAACTATCCTCACATCTAAGCTTAGGTATTGCAGGGTTGTGTCTTCCCGACAGCTTTTACGTCTACAGTTGTATTAACCCTTTAAAGACGAAACGTATCGGTTTTACGTAAGGACTCAGTGCGTACCGCGCTGTAAACACTCTCCACTTCGGTTATAAAAACCAGTCTCTTAATGTTTTATAAGGCAAAAGTTGCTGTTTGTTCTGAGATCCGTACAAAACATATAAACGCAATGTGGGCACCACGTAGAATTTTTTAATGTTAAACCTGGTGGTACGTAAAGTTACCGCTAGGTTTTAAAAGGTTAATTTAACTGCATTCTCGGAACTGTGACACGCCACTGCTATAGAAATTTTTACGATAGGTACGCGTCAGTACATGATACGAATGCAGGTGTTGGGTATGCCGGATTCTTCCCTCAGTAGGTAAGGTACTGAGAAAGCTGACTGGTAGCAATTCGCACAAGGATTTCTTTCACCAGTGTCTTACGTTGGTGTAGTTTATCGCTTATCTTCTCCTATGAAATACATCTGTCTGTTAGCACAGTATCCTCCATGCACTCGTCGCTATCAACGCAAAACAATGACTTCTAATGTAATACCTTCTGCTGAAACGGTTTCAAAACTCAAGTCATCAGTTTATAACTTCCATCATTCTGCACGCTTGATAGAACTTACGCCAGAAAATATTTTATTTTTCTTGTGCGTCTGTACTCCATATGCTTGTCAACGGAGAGGGAAAAAAATCCTTTGTTTAACGCGCCTGTTGTCATCACCAGTCATCAGTTGTTCCGAGAGCTGAACGTGTAATGGGATTATACAGGGGCATTATTTAATGTGACAACTGTCGTTAGTCACTTCCTGTCATTTCGTTTAACTTACAGAACTTACAATGTACAGAGTGGTTGTTAGATTTGACGTGTGTCTGCGAGTCGACGGGAAATATTTTCAGTCCATTCTTTAACCTTTTAAAGCCTAGCGGTAAGTTTACGTACCACCAGGTTTAACATTAAAAAATTGTACGTGGTGCCCACATTGCGTTTATGTGTTTTGTACGGATCTCAGAACAAACAGCAACTTTTGCCTTATAAAACATTAACAGATTGGTTTTTATAACCGAAGTGGAGAGTGTTTACAGCGCGGTACGCACTGAGTCCTTATATAAAACAGATACGCTTCGTCTTTAAAGGCTTAATTATGGAGAGTACAAAAACCTAATTTGAACTGCAATACCTTGAACTAGAAGGTGCGGACCCCAACGCAAAAGCCCCTTTGAGGACTGAGGTTCTATTCAACTAATACTCAAAGATTTTTCCCCAGAAGTTAAAGCAACCGAAACGTGTAGCCCCATCCAGTGCCGATGTTAAGAATGTATGGAGTTTTACCTCCGTTCTGACTCAAGTGTTCATAACATGCTGCTTTAGTCTTTCTACACACTTCTTTCTCTTTCCGATTCAAGTAGTCTGGGATTTTACACCATGTCGGCTGGTAAACAGCTACTGGCCATCCCGTCCACCCTAACCTGTACAGTATACCCTTATGTTACGTTGGGACTGCGCTTCATGGACTGGCTGACCCTTAGAATGAAGGCAACACTGCTAGACCAAGACACCGAAACAAAGGAGGGCGAACCAGAATAGGAGCCGAATACGTGAAAGAATAAGATGGAAAAGGAAGAGGGTATAAAGAACGGAATTCATAAACGAAGGCAAGATTCTGAGGAAACTAAAATATGCAGATCTGTGAAATGCGGGGACCCAACCCTTATAACACCAAAGCTCGCCATAGGACACGCAATGAGCCAGCTTAATCAACTTCCCACTTTTCTGAAGTAATTTTTCTGTATATGTGCCTTCACGTTACAATCCAAGATTATTCTCGGTTTTCAGTAGGCTTCAATTCAAGAGGTTTTCCAACCAGACTTTTGTATGCATATCTTGTCTGGCGGTACACGCTACACACGTGGCCCTTATTGATTCGCTGCCCAAATAGTAGGCCCCTAAGTGTGTATACAAACCACGAAGCAGACTGCAGTGTAATAACTAACTAACTAACTAACTAACTAACTAACTAACTAACTAACTCCATGGAGCAGAGGCCTTCTTGAGAAGCTAACAGTTTCTCAGCTAGTCAAGAAATTCCCCGCATTTTATGGAACCCGGAGGTTCATTACCGCATTCACAACAGCCCGCCACCTGTTACTATCCTGATCCAGCTCAATCCAGTCCATGCCCCCATCCCACTTCTTGAAGATCCATTTTAATGGGATCCTCCCATCTACGCCTAGGTCTCCCAAGTGGTCGCCTTCCTTCAGGTCTCCCAACCAAAACCCTGTATGCACCTCTGTTTTCCCCATACGTGCTACATGCCCCGCCCGTCTCATTCTTCTCGATTTGATTACCCGAATAATATTTGGTGATGAGTACAGGTCATTAAGCTCCTCGTTATGTAGTCTTCTCCACTTCCCTGTCGCCTCGTCCCTCTTAGGCCCAAATATCCTCCTCAGCACCTTATTCTCGAACACCCTCAGTCTCTGTTCCTCCCTCAGGGTGAGAGACCAAGTTTCACACCCATACAAAACAACAGGTAAAACTAGAGTTCTGTATACACTAATCTTTGTGTTTTTGGATAGCAACCTGGAAGACAAAAGATTCTGCACCGAATGATAGCAAGCAACGGAATTATAATATTCAAACTTCAAACCTGCCTTCATCCTTCCTAAAGTCAGAATATTTCATTGCTCACAGTGGTTTCAGACACTTCTGTTTGCTGGCAACTCTCTGAAATTTTCACAACCATAACATTCTTTCTACAGTGGCCAAGGCGAAGATATTAGGAAGAACGGATATGAAGTACCCAACAGCCATCCGTCTCCACAAAATAAACAGCAGAGCAGAAGACTTTCTAAGAGCGACATGAATACACATGGAATGTGCATAGACCAGCGTTTTCCCATCTTAACTTGCCAGCTGCGAAGTGCTGCTTCACTTCTTGCTATCCGCAGCACGTACTGTTGTTGACTCAAGAGAATAACTTTGACCTTACCAGTGTTAGCGCCGTGGGCGAGGGGGAGTCAAACGGTTAGATATTCTGGACCAATAACCAATGTATTCCAATTTAAAATACATTTGGTTGACTGCAGCTGTGTCTTGTGCGTACGAACCAGTACTATTACATCATGTTGTGTTATATCTGGTTAGATGTGCATAAATTTGGTTTTAGACTTATTATAAACCGAATGGCGATACATGATACAATGATATAGATACATTTTTGACAGGGCCTATATGTTTCCTGCGCAAAGTTAGCTGGGGAATGAGGGAATCTACGGCCGTCAAGGTCAGATATGTTCTCATCGGTCGAGGACATTGCTATGAGTCATTACCTTACATCCTGTGCCAGACGGTTCACATGGCCTGCATATGCCATAGACTGAATATTGTGTAACAGCTATGCTTTGGACCCAGCAGGCGAACGCCACCCTGACTGCTCTGTAGAACATTAAATTGTGCCGTCTGTGTCATCAGACCCTTAATTGCCGTTGTCGTATGTAACAAATTGTATTGTCTGTGATAATAATGTTTAATGGAGGGGCGCAGCTGCAATTGTTGATATAAGCTGCACGGGTGGAGTTTAAAATTTTTGAACGTAAAACAAAATCATAATTAGAGTATCAGTGATATAAATTGACACTTCAACTACCTAATTCCAAGCAGCGGAACCCTTCTTAAGCAGATAATTCTCGTAATTCCTCTGTTAAGATATTCGCCACAATTTATAGAACCTGTAAGTTCATTACCGTGTTCACAAGAGCCCAACACTTATCCCTGTCCTGAGCCAAATCAGTCCAGTTCACGTCCTACCTATTATATTTCTTTCAGATTCAGTTTAATATTATCTTCCATCTACGACCATGTCTTTCAAGCGGTTTTTTCCTTCGCTTTTTCCTACCAAAACCCCGCATGCATTCCTGTTCACACCTACACGTGCTACATGCCCCACTGATCTCATTCTTATTGATTTGATCACTCGAATAATATTTGGCGAGGAGCACAAATTATGAATTTCATCATAAACCTATCTGCCCCTTTAACGCCCAGTGGTTACTTTATGTACCGCCAGGTTTAACGTTCAAACATTCTACGTTCTGCCCGCACAGTGTATTTATGTGTTTTGTGTGGATCTCAGTACAAACAGCGATTATTTCCCTATACAGCATTAACTCACTGGTTTTTATAACCGAGACGGAGTGTGTTTACTGCGCGGTACGGACTGGATCTTTAAATATACTTTCTGCCCACACAGTATATTTGTGTTTTGTGTGGATCTCAGAAGAAACAGCGATTATTTCCCTCTACAGCATTAACTGACTGGTTTTTATAACCGAGACGGAGTGTTTACTGCGCGGTACGGACTGAATATTTAAATATACTTTCTGCCCACACAGTATATTTGTGTTTTGTGTGGATCTCAAAACAAACAGCGATTATTTCCCTATACAGCATTAACTGACTGGTTTTTATAACGGAGACGGAGTGTGTTTACTGCGCGGTACGGACTGGATCTTTAAATATACTTTCTGCCTACACAGTGTATTTATGTGTTTTGTGTGGATCTCAGAACAAACAGCGATTATTTCCCTATACAGCATTAACTGGCTGGTTTTTATAACCGAGACGGAGTGTGTTTACTGCGCGGTACGAGGTGGATCTTTAACTATAATTCAGGTTAACTTCGTCTTTAAAGAGTTAATATTTAAATCATCGCTTATGATAGTTTGGAGTGTGATTAAGGGTGTCAGCAATGTTTAACGTAACGCAGTCAAGTGTGTAACACTCCCGCCTTGTAGCCGAGGGCTACCAGCTTCGAATATTTATCTGGCGAGAACACTATACCTTTCCTTTTTTTTCCTCAGTCCCTTCAGCAAGATGTCAATATTGCCGGTACCTGAAATTAGGTTTCTACCGTTTCCTTCCAAATCCGTTGTGCCTCTTTATTCAGCAGTTATTCTATTATTCTTCTGAGCCATGGGAAACATTATTAAACAAACCAAGAATAACTAAAGTGAAAAATTTCCACCAGTATGTTTAGAGTGTTATTTAACAAGGCTGTCAAATGGTAATATTTTATATGGTCGGTGGTAGATAAATTAAATATGAGCATGTGTGGAACGATACTGCGAGAGGAAAAACAAAGTACCCTGAGAAAAACAAAGTACCCTGAGAAAAAAAAACCTGTCCCACTTTGCTTTCCACGAATCTCACATCGATTGATCTGGCTGTGCACAAGTAAGATTTTCCCATCCGGTCAATGGAACTTCCGGGAAAAGTAACATAAAATCGGCCACTACCCTTTCTTTCATACTCCTCATTCACAATACATGTAATAATAATTCGATGCTACGTAACCAAAGCAGTAGAAACAGTGACGTTAAAAAAAACACGACTTCGAGAAGGGTTGTGTAAGGCCTCACACGTGCTAAGATAATCGTTGGTATAGCCCGGTGGTTCCCTCTGTTGAAGCAACAGAACAGTCCAGTGAGCGGTCGCCTCTGTTGCTTTTTTTCTGTCTCTCTCTCCAAGCCGTGCCATGGGCTTTGCAGCGATACATCTAGATTTAGCGCGCTGATAGCCTTGTGTTTCCACAAAAATGGCGTCCGGTTATACTACCCTAGTCAATATAAATTCATCTGCTATTTTTATAAATCAATATTTCAGTAACAACAAGTGTTTTATTTGCGAAACAACAATGGAAACAGTTTACTCCGTACACAACCACACAGCAAGAACAATTATTTGAAACGCGTAATAATAAAAACGTTTTCTGAATATTCGCTGTTGGACAGGTAATTGATCACTGTATGGAGCAGGTGGTTAACGACAGGTGTCCTTCCAGTCGCGCTGTCATCGAGTGTGCGTTGATATGTGATACGTGGCAAGATTTGCCTGAATTAGCTTCCGTATTCATACAGTATTGTACCTTTTTGTGTTTAACATTGAAACATACGTGCGTGTGTTTTGTTATTTTGCGTTGGACAGATTTGTGGCGAATCATAAGCAGCATTTATGGGCAGTTCAAGAGTGTTCATTCAGCTTGGAAGGGAGTTTGTTATGAAAGGGTATGCGCCATAACTGTAGAAAACTTTTAATCAAAAACCAGTGAATCCAGGTAACACCTAGTGATTAGCAGTTTTGTAGAAAGTTTCAGTGATCATCTTAAGAGTTTTTAGAAAGTTGTGACTCGCATGTTAAGCGAATGTTCTTCACCGTCACAACAAAAGAGCAGTGTAAAATACAAGGTCACAGCTGGAAGATGGGAGTACAAGGTATGTTGTTATTTGAAAATTCGATATGTAATTGTGCGTGTGAATTTATGTAGTAAAAGGGCTGCGGCTTTTTTAAATGAAAGTTTTTTACTATTGGTTTGAGACGTCCCTTCACATGTGTGTATGCCTACTGCCAGACATAAGTGAATGGTTAGGTAAGACTAAATTAACTCCTTTATTAAAATGAAATTAGGCTGATTTGCGTATATGTTTTGGCGTAATTAGAAGCCATCATCAGGCCAACTATATATATATATATATATAGAGAGAGAGAGAGAGAGAGAGAGCGAAGGTAAATCACTGCGATTTATTTTATCCGTTAAGTTTCTAACACATCAAAATTTTACAATTTTTTGCGAGACTTCGAACTTCCGTCGCGGTGTAGTTTAGGTCTTCACTCTTCTGTGATGTTGTGCAGAGTATGTTGGTAGTTGGTTACCGACGTTTCGGTATACAGTATCAGTCCCATCTTCGAGGGTAAGTCAGCCTAGCAAGACTTGGTTTGCCCTACAAGAGGGACCAATATGTTATCCCGAAACGTCCGCCGCAGTGTAGTTTAGGCCTTCAATCTTCTGTAATTTTGCATAGAGTAGGTTGGTAGTTGGTTACCGACGTTTCGGTATACAATATCGGTCCCATCTTCGAGGGTCAATCAGCTCAACAAGACTTGCTTGGCCCTATAAGAAGGACCAATATGTTATCCCGAAACGTCCGCCGCAGTGTAGTTTAGGCCTTCACTCTTCTGTGATGTTGCGCGGGGTAGGTTGGTAGTTGTTTACCGACGTTTCGGTATACAATATCGGTCCCAACTTCGAGCGTCAACAAGAGTTGTTGGCCCTACAAGAGGGACCGATATGTTATCCCGAAACGTCTGTAACAAATTACCAACGTACTACGCGCAGTACCACAGAAGAGCAAAGGCGTAAACATGTGGGTTTTATATAGCCTGGGGAAAGTTACACCAATTTGTTTTATCCTTTTAAAGCCTAGCGGTAACTTTATATACGACCAGGTTTAACATTAAAAAATTCTACGTGGTGCCCACATTGCGTTTATGTGTTTTGTACGGATCTCAGAACAAACAGCAACTTTTGCTTATAAAACATTAACAGATTGGTTTTTATAACCGAAGTGTAGAGTGTTTACAGCGCGGTACGCACTGAGTCCTTATATAAAACAGATACGCTTCGTCTTTAAAGGGTTAATATTTATTATAATTTTTTTTTCGCTATTTATGCCCGGATGCCTTAGACTGTAACATTACCATATCGACAGTTAGTGTTCATGGTTTTCCCCGTTAGACTGTTGCCATGGTGGCTCGGTCCTCAGTTATGTACTTTTGTCTGCTTTTAGATACGCACTTGTGTGTAACTGGCTAAGGTACGCCACTACAAAATGCAGGTGTGCTTTGAGATTGCACTAGAGACACTTGTATTGCAACACTCAGCGTTGGTTGGTTCTCGGGAGGGGGTGGTAAACAGTGAAGAGGGGTGTGTGTCTCCCTGCGGTTGTTGGTTGACTATGAAATTGTTTTCAGCAGTGTAAGCTCTGTATGGAGGGTTGCGGTATGTGATACGACGTATGGGCATTCCTCTGCGTTCTGATACAACGTAATAGAGAAAACTGCACTTAGAAGAAGGTGGGACTACAAGGTATGTTGCAGCAGATACGTATTTTTGCTGATAGAATTACTGTGTATTTTTATGTTATTCGTACCGTGCATATTCTTAAAATTCTTATAAAACTCCTATATGTTTCGGCACCGAGGTGCCATCATCAGGGAGTTATTGTGACAAAGGAGTATAATGTCAGCACGCGTAAGTAGTTAAAAATCATAAAATTACAAAGTTCAGTAACTTTACACACTTTGGAATTTTAATATTTTAATTATTAATCTTTTAAAGCCTAGCGGTAACTTTACGTACCAACAGGTTTAACATTAAAAAATTCTACGTGGTGCCCAGATTGCGTTTATGTGTTTTGTACGGATCTCAGAACAAACAGCAACTTTTGCCTTATAAAACATTAAGCGATTGGTGTTTATTACCGAAGTGGAGAGTGTTTACAGCGAGGTACGAGCTGAGTCGTTATGTAAAACAGATTACCTTTCATCTTTAAAGAGTTCATGCAGGCGACACCACATCTGGTTACGCGTGCTGTCCTTCTACTCCTTTCACAGAATAACTCCCTGATGGCACCTCGGCGCCGGAACATGTAGCAGTTTTATACTTGTTTCTGGATGTATTTTGTTAAGTGCAATTATTTGGTTACTACATTAATTAATGTACTTTAAGGGGCTTCGCATATACAATTTTTTTTTTCAGTTTTCTGCAAGCATCTGTTTTGTAACTTTTCCCCCCTCTTCGCGAAGTGTGGGTTGCAGGAACCCGGGGTAGCGTAGTCGGTGACGTAACCAGGCTACGGACTGGACTGTCCGCGGTTCGAATCCCGGCACAGGCAAGAAGTTTTTCTCTTTTCCAAACCGTCCACAGCGCCTCTGGGGCCCACACAACCTGCTACTCAATAGGTACCGGGGTTACTTCCCGGGGGGTAAAGCGGCTGGTCTTGATTTTGAATACTCACCTTCATCTGGTGCCGAGGTTAAGAATGAGTGGAATTATGCCTCTTTTGTGTGACGGAGGTGACAATCAGATGTCAAATTGATTCATTAATGTTTGGTGTTATGCATTCAATCGACTCAGAACGGAACAGGTGTGATACACATTAAACTTACAGTATACACCGTTGTGTTTTTAACGGAATAACCAAATTGTACCATCAAATACAACTTTTTAGCTTCTTCCGTCTTATTAATTAATGCAATTGCCACGACGTGTTCCGAACTTAGGGGTTCTGTACGTAAAGTTACGCCGATTTATAATTTTGTGGTTTTAACCAGGGCTGTGGAGTCGGAAGGAATTTTAGGTGGAGTCGTAGTCTGAAGGAATTTTTAGGTGGAGACGGAGTCGGAAGGAATTTTTAGGTGGAGTCGGAGTCGGAAGGAATTTTAGGTGGAGTCGGAGTCGGAAGGAATTTTAGGTGGAGTCGGAAAGAATCTTTAGGTGGAGTCGGAGTCGGAAGGAATTTTTAGGTGGACTCGGAGTCGGAAAGAATTTTTAGGTGGAGTCGGAGTCGGAAGGAATTTTTAGGTGGAGTCGGAAGGAATTTTAGGTGGAGTCGGAAGGAATTTTAGGTGGAGTCGGAGTCGGAAGGAATTTTTAGGTGGAGTCGGAAGGAATTTTTAAGTGGAGTCGGAAGGAATTTTAGGTGGAGTCGGAGTCGGAAGGAATTTTTAGGTGGAGTCAGAGTCGGTAAAAATGTACCGACTCCGACTCCGACCTCAATCTAAAATCTTAACCAGATACTCCAACACCGGAGCCCTGATAGCTACAGTAACCAGTAGACTTATACTTAAATATAGGTTAAAGGTCTAAACAGTAGCCTGATGATTCACGTGGTGGTGATGAAATGTCTTATAGGTTTACCGTTACTAATACATATTGAGCTTTTATAAAGGAGTCGGAGTTTTAAAAATCGTGGAGTCGGAGTCGGAGCTTTTGTGCACCGACTGCACAGCCCTGGTTTTAACACTAGGGTTAGGGCGTTTTAAATACGGAAATACTACCAAATAGGAGAAATTTCTTTCTCACCTAATCGGTACCTCCTTGCCTTGGGGGGGGGGGGGGGGGGGGATAAATGGGGGGGTGTTTTAATAACGGAGGAGAC
>BLKM01003048.1:2146754-2166134 GCA_013340265.1 Coptotermes formosanus
GGGGGGGGGGAAGACAAACAGACACGACGGCCACGTGGTCTTATCTTGATTCATCGGAAACGTGAAACATCCTCACTAAATCTGTCTGTAAGATACAGAGAACTGTGACAGTGCCTGCTATAGCACTCGATGTTTGTCTGGAAACCTCACGCGTTTAATGCGTATCTAGCGAGAAAACTAAGCGAACGCGCCGAATTTTTGGGCTTTGCAGAGACTTGCTGGTTTGTGTGGTGATGGTGTTATGGACTTCATCCATCGTCCGAAGAGTAAAATATTAAAAATTAAAATCACGACGTTTCGGAAGCTGGCTCTGCTTCCGTCATCAGGTGAATAGATAGGGAGAAGAGAAGAACATCTACTCCGTCTAAGGGTCCCAACTGAGTAGGTGTTCTTTTCTTCTCCCTATCCATTCACCTGAGGACGGAAGCAGAGTCAGCTTCCGAAACGTCGTGATTTTAAATTTTAGATTTTTTAATTTTTAATATTTTACTCTTCGGACGATGGATGAAGTTCATAAAACCATCACCACACAATATTATACACCATCATCAAAACCTTTTAGAATTTCCTGGTTTGATTTTCTTTAACCTTTTAAAGCCTAGCGGTAACTTTACGTACTACCAGGTTTAACATTAAAAAATTCTACGTGGTGCCCACATTGCGTTTATGTGTTTTGTACGGATCTCAGAACAAACAGCAACTTTTGCCTTATAAAACATTAAGAGGTTGGTTTTTATAACCGAAGTGGAGAGTGTTTACAGCGCGGTACGCACTGAGTCCTTATATAAAACAAATGGGCTTCGTCTTTAAAGGGTTAAATAAGAGACATGTTTCGTGCTTGTGAATTTGCAAGCAAACTGAGTAGGAAAGTTGTTTTAAAATGTTAGACCAAATCGTTCATGGCTTCAGACAACTGCACAAATATTGGTGTTGGTAATGTACATCCGCCGATCCACCGTGTCTAGCGCTGTGTTTGCAGTGACACTGCGTGATCCAGCTTAGACTGTTCTCAGGAACTGCTTGACCTTACTCACCTTCAGGTTCTTAATAAGTAAGTTTTGTTTGTTTATGCGCGTGCGTCAATTTGTAAATTTTCATATTAATATTATTAAAATGTTCCTGTTTTCTCGCAGGCATTCCCTATGTCAAAACATATTGAAATGTGTGATTTTAGGCTTTGGACGTGGTGTGATATCTTCGATCTTCTGGGATGTTACGAAGCGCAGGTTGGTGGGTGTTTACCGACGTTTCGAGGCAAACTTCAAGGGTTCCGAAGTCCAAGAAGGAGATTGCTTGACCTTTGAATAAAGGACCGATATGTTGTCGCGAAATGTCGCTAAATAAATACCAATCTACGACGCGTAACATCACAGAAGATCGAAGATCTCACGTATTGAAATATGGAATCTGTAATGTATTAAGCCTGCACGGAAATGAACGCTATTTAAATTGAATTTATCGATACCAGATTCCAAATAGAGAGCCGAATTTTTAACCGTCTTTCTATTTTATCGTTTCCCTGAATTCACGGACTGAGACCAACCAGTAGATATTTACGCAAGTTTCGGAGAAACTTCTTCATCCTTATTCAGGGTACAAGAATGGATAATATTAAAAACGCGAACAGTAAGTGACGGATCCGGAAAGGATAGTACAGGGTGTGCCAGGTTGTCGCCCGTAGTGAACCACAAGGAAAGGTGGGCACTTTCTTGGCTCAGTCCTCTTTCTTTCTTAGTCCTTCCTTCTTCTACCCACGTGTTCACAGTAGGTGTCGAGGTTGTTTATTTTCACTTGATCACACTCAGACACACACCACAGTCGGTTGGACTCCTCTGGACGAGGGATCGGCCAGTCGCAGAGACCTCTACCTGACAACACAAACACTGTACAAGACAAACATCCATGCCCCCGATGGGATTCGAACCCACGATCCCAGCAAGCGCTCGGCCGTAGACCTACGCCTTAGACCGATGGGCTCAGTCACTAAACGTATTTCCCATATTTAAACTCCACTTAATTACTGCTTGTGCCTGTTACTTCAATGTGCTTAAGCGTCAGAGTGATTTATGAGCAACTGTTTTATTGTAATTGGTTCTCCATTTATAATACAATATGCGTAACATTTTATACTGTTCATTTTTGCGCTTCTAGCACCGCGTTATCTCGAAGGGTTCCCTTTACTTCTTAATCCACAGTCCCTTCACCAGAGACCACGTATGACTGATAAACAGAATATTTTAACCTTTTAAAGCCTAGCGGTAACTTTACGTACCACCAGGTTTAACATTAAAAAATTCTACGTGGTGCCCACATTGCGTTTATGTGTTTTGTACGGATATCAGAACAAACATCAACTTCTGCCTTATAAAACATTAAGAGATTGGTTTTGTATAACCGAAGTGGAGAGTGTTTACAGCGCGGTACGCACTAAATCCTTATGTAAAACAGCTACGCTTCGTCTTTAAAGGGTTAATCATCCAGTGACCCTGGGGTTCAAAGTCCAACTACTGCCCATTTATTTAAATTTTAGAAACACTCATTTCTCATTCATACAAAAGCTGCCGTCACATTCAGCAACATAACCTCGTCACTTTGCCACAATTCTGTCAAAACGAAGCAATATGAATTTAAACTTCCGCACATTCTCACGTTTAGTAAGGTGACTGAATGAGAGAGTGAGAAGGAGCTACAAGGAACTCGTCGTCGGCTACTTAATGGTACAGTGATCCCTCGGTAATCCGGAGTCCGATAATCCGGATCGCGGGGTGGTCCGGACAGTTTTGGGCTAACTTATAGCCCAGTATTTCCCATTTAGATTATTACAGCATTATTATTATTACATTATTATTATTATTATTATTATTATTATTATTATTATTATTATTATGCTGTCTCTTGTCACAGGCCATTTCTCCCTGGTACTTCCCTTGAGCCACCGGTGATCCCCACCGCTCAGGCTTCAAGTTTCAGCCTGCAGCACTTTCCGTAATATATGTGATGTTTTAAGTACAGCTGTCTTCTGTAGTGAATCTATTGAGTGCTTTGCCGGTACAGCTTCTAAATTTTTCTTTAAACCTTTTGTTACTATTCCGGTGGCTCCAGTTACCACGGATATAATCATACATTTCATGTTCCACATTCATTGCATCTCTATACATAAACGCTTGTATTTTAGTTTCTTTTCTGCTTCCTTTTGTGTGACATTTCTGTCCGCTGGTATTGCTAAATTTATCAGTATGTGTGTTTTCCCTTTTTTTTGTTTTTAATTATTATATCTGGTCTATTATTATTATTATTATTATTATTATCATCATCATCATCATCATCATCATTATCCCCTTTACGCAGGGTATTCATACTTACATGCCTGAAACAAACCACGTTTCTAAGGTACACAGTGTCGCAGCTATTCTGCACGTACTGTTAATGGTGCACATAGCGCTGTCTGCTATATTAAACCCTTCTGTGCTTCTACATTAGCACTTCCCGCAGTGTGTGTGCTGTGCCCAATACAGTTGTTTTCTGTAGTTCCTTGATATCGTGCTTTCCCGGTACGCTGCTCAAGTATTTTCTGAAGGATTTTGAAATGGTTCCAGTTGCCCTTGTTATTACTGGCGTCACCTTTGTTTTTACATTCCACATGCGCTGTATTTCTGTTATAAGGTCTTTATATTTTAGAATCTTCTCGGCTTCTTTCTTTATCACATTTCTGTCTCCCGGGATTGGTACGTCAATTAGCATACATGTTCCTTTTTCATTATCCCGGATTATGATGTCCGGTTTATTGTTGGGGATGGTTCTGTCCGTTTGCACCTGTTGATTCCATTTATTATTATTATTATTATTATTATTATTATTATTATTATTATGCTTTTAGGTAGGCCTACAGTATTTCAGGTTCAAGGTGTTTTTACTTTAGTAACCATTGATAGTTTCTTGTCTCTTACCATATACCGGGGATTTTCCTTTCGGCGGTACGGAATCCCGGGTAATCCGGACCATCGGAATCCCCGATAATCCGGAACACCCTTCACTCGTATAATACGGATGACAGAACGACCACTTCACTCATATCAGTCAGTAATTATGTTAAATCCACAACACTTATGTTACGGTGCAGTGGTAGATGTTGCAACACTGTGCTGAACAAGCCGCAAGTGTGTGTTACCTGTCACCTCCGACAGGTTAAGAGAGAGTGTTGGAACGCAGTTGCAATGTTAGCCGGGTCAGGATCAACGCTGCAATCATAAAATAACCAATACGAGATTACTGGACACGCTGTAGCACGTTGTCCGTGACATGTGGCATTGAAAAGGACAATGTCATCGGCCAGAATTAGAACCAACGGACTCCCGTTCAGCTGTCATCGTCATCGCGGTATATACGCCACTTATCCAGGTAACAACAACAGGATGGAGTAAAAAAAAATTTGGTCGGGAAAGAGACAGACTTTTTGGTTCAGGTGGGGGGGGGGGGGGATACCTGTGGCCCCTTTCTATATGACCCTGCGCTTTGACCAGACAATATTTAAGGTTCTCAAAGTGGGCGGATTTGATAACGGAAAGTAGCCAATGGCATTGCATGAAGGCGGAGCAAAAGGCGGTACCAACGTAATGTAATAGTACGGTATAGCCTCTTCACGTTGTTGTCATAGCCTGCGTATTGTGTACGGGATGAATGCCATTATGTATGCCATTTTATTGCTCTCTTTAACTTTCCGTTTGTCCGTAAATAAAAGCCTCCACATGCAAAAATATCTACAGGGAGAATGGCACCTTTTAAAGCCTAGCGGTAACTTTACGTATCACCAGGTTTAACATTAAAAAATTCTACGTGGTGCCCACATTGCGTTTATGTGTTTTGTACGGATCTCAGAACAAACAGCAACTTTTGCCTTATAAAACATTAAGAGATTAGTTTTTATAACCGAAGTGGAGAATGTTTACAGCGCGGTACGCACTGAGTCCGTATATAAAACACACGCTTCGTATTTAAAGGGTTAATCCCATGCGGTAAAACAAAATTACGCAAAGGGTATCATAATAACGGCTAATTACAATATTTCCAACATAACTTGTCCCAGCATTCATCGCTGGCTCCAATACATTGGACACATAAAGTGCCAAACATGGCGTTAATTTCTGTTTGTATTTCAGTGTGTAGCAGAAATTGTTCTCAAATCAAGAAGAATGAGATGGGTGGGGCGTGTGGCATCTATGGGTGACAGCAGAGATGCATACAGGGTTTTGGTGGTGAGACCTTAGGGAAAGAGACCACTTGGAAAGACTAGACGTAGTTGGGAGGATAATATTAAAATGGATCTTCAAGAAGTGGGATGGAGAGGCATGGACTGGATTGCTCTGGCTCAGGACAGGGATAGATGGTGGGCTCTTGTGAATGCGGTAATGAACCTTAGGGGTTTCATAAATTCCGGGGAGTTTCTTGACTAGCTGAGGAACTGTTAGCTTCTCTGTTCCGTGTGGAGTTTGTTATAGAAATGGTTTGAGCCAAGTCGATTCCAGCTGCGGTTAGGGCCTAAGCATTGGTTTGGTTTCAAAGACGTGTAGGGCAACAGAGTTGTTCTTATGGAGTACATGTTGTTGTTATGGAGTCCATAACAACAAGATTGTTGTTATGGACTACATATCACGTTCAGAAGCACTGGCAGTGTTTGTAGTGGACGCCTAATAATTTGTACACATAAATGTCCCTTTTACCGCGTCCCCGAGAGTACTGCAGATTCATCGCGCAGAAAGCCTACATCCGCCGGGATATCCCTGACAGCTGCGGTGCTCAGGACAGCGATGAAAGAACCACCCTGTATATTTACTTAAACGCGATTGTCCTGTTACATATTATTGGATAAATAAGAGTAAAAAACATTCTAGTTTTCTTCTATGTCAATGGCACCCCGATGAAAATCAGCTCGCAGTCATCTGACTTGCATTATACAGAGTGTTTATTATATGACGATATGTTAGTCCTGAACTAGTCCAGAACTTTTGGTCGTTCACTGCGTTATAATTTCAAAAAGACGTGCGATTTGTAATAGAACGACCAGCCCACTGTGATCTTGTTCCCTGACAGGGCGCAAGTTAGTAAAATTCGAATTTGGTTCTTTGCACAGAAGATTTTCGAATAAAAACCAAAGGGTGATCAAGTAAATACGCCTATTGTAATACTGCACGGAGTGCCTGTCAGCTAATGTCGTTGTTGTAGAAATTTTTGGCCTCCGAATATATCTTAAAACGTAGGTTCCAAACTACAATTTTTCTTTTTTCTTGCCATGGGATTGAAACCTGATCTCATCCTAAGGCTAAAAAATACAGTAATGGCGTTTTATAACAGGCAATGAGGAGAGTATTTGGGCATAAGGGAAGAAAATTAAGAGGTGGAAGTAGAAAATTACACAGGGAGGAGCTTCATAAATTTTAAACATCCTCGAATATTATTATCATCATCAAGTAAAGAACTGTGCAATGGACGCGGAATACATGTATGCATCGAGGGAGGGGGGTGGGGGAGGGCGGGGAGAAATGCATGAAAATTTAAGTCGAGAAACCTGAAATGAAGCAATGCTCGTAACTGAGGAGACATAAGTGTGGGCTATAAAGATATTAGTAAAGTGGGTATTTTGAAAAAAAAATATGACCTTGGGCTGAGTTTAGGAGTGCGTCCATAGGGAGACTGTTGAGTGCACAGTAAAGGGGTTCAAATAAAGGTGGGTAATGTCTCCAGTAACTGAGGCGTTTAGCGTCACGACAGGGGCCGTTTTACGTTGATTTAATGAATGTTCACGCTAATAGCTAATGAGTGATAGAAGGTGCAACGAATCTCCAGTCCGCTACGCTTTACAATCTGCGGTCAAATCACCTAACAGTCACTCCGTAACCCTAAAATCACAGTTTCGTTTCGTTTCGCTTCGCAGTCCTTCCCTCTTCTACCTACTCACAGCAGGTGTTGAGGTTGTTTATTTTCGCTTGATCACAATCAGACACACACTACTATGGTAGGACTCCTCTGGACGAGGGATCGGCCCGTCGCAGAGACCTCAACCTGACAACACAAACACTGTACAAGAGACAAACATCCATGCCCCCGGTGGGATTCGAACCCACGATCCCAGCAAGCGCTCGGCCGTAGACCTACGCCTTAGACCGCGCGACGGCTGGGATCGGCCAGTATCACAACTGTGCATATAAAACAATAAAAGAGAATATTCATGTTTTCTTGCATAAAAGTTGTTTTAATTACTTCTGTGCATATTTTCTTTGGCAGTGGAATTAACCGGTCAAAGCCCAGTGGTTACTTTATGTACCACCAGGTTTAACGTTCACAAATTCTACGTTCTGCCCACACAGTGTGTTTGTGTGTTTTGTGTGGATCTCAGAACAAACAGCGATTATTTCCCTATACAGCATTAACTGACTTTTTATGGCCGAGATGGAGTGTTTACTGCGCGGTACGGACTGGATCTTTAATTATAATTCACGTTAATGTGTGTTATCGAAATATCAAAGACGTTGACAGCCAAAAATAATAGGCGTTTCCATAACTAAAGGTCGTCCAAACTTGGAAATGATTATATAAAACACTTAGAGGTTTCACTGTAATGGTGTTCATATTGAAGCCTTCTAAATGAAGATGGAGACAGTAAATTCCACCGAAACATTAAAACCTACCTACCAAATTGTACGGCATCATAACTCAGGCAATAATTAATTTCAGATTTTTGTATGGAAACCATTTAAACCCTTCAAAACACAGTAGTTTCTTTATGTGCCACAAAGTTTTAAATCTAAAAAAATCCTACATTCTGCCCCCAGAATGCATTTATGTGTTTTGTAAGGTTTCCAGAACATAGTGCAATTATTTCCATGCACAGAATTAACCGGCTCGTTTTTTACTACTTTAGGCGGAATGTGTTTACTGCGCGGTACGAACAGAACCCGTAAAAACAGCAAATCGCAACTTAAATTCAGTCCTCGGAAGTTTTAACTGTAGTTCAGTCAAGTCTTCACAGATTAGGTGAAAGGCACTGCCCTGCCCCTTCGTTAACATTCCTGCTTTCTTTAGCAGGGTATTGGGTTCGCATTTTAACAACGGGGAGTAACCCATGTCCCAAATCTACAGAGGCAGGATCCTAACACAGGGCATTTCACCTTCCAGTCAGTTGGGTATACACAACTCGTCATTCAGTTTTTCCTTAGATATGGAAATTAACCGTTTAAAGCCTAGCGGTAACTTTACGTACGACGAGGTTTAACATTAAAAAATTCTACGTGGTGCCCACATTGCGTTTATGTGTTTTTTACGGATCTCAGAACAAACAGCAACTTTTGCCTTATAAAACATTAAGAGACTGGTTTTTATAACCGAAGTGGAGAGTGTTTACAGCGCGGTACGCACTGAGTCCTTATATAAAACAGACACGCTTCGTCTTTAACCTTTTAAAGCCTAGCGGTAACTTTACGTACCACCAGATTTAACATTAAAAAATTCTACGTGGTGCCCACATTGCGTTTATGTGTTTTGTACGGATCTCAGAACAAACAGCAACTTTTGCCTTATAAAACATTAAGAGACTGGTTTTTATAACCGAAGTGGAGAGTGTTTAAAGCGCGGTACGCACTGAGTCCTTATATAAAACAGATAACGTTCTGTCTTTAAAGGGTTAATGCAGCTTTGTTAAATAATATGAGACGGAAGTACTGGGCTTTCAATGATCCCAGAAGCCTAGCGCGTATGCAGAACTGTTACACGATAAGAAAGGAAGCATGTACCAATTTCTTACGTCAGTTTATATTTACAGCTTTCTATAACTTACTCATTAGAAACAGGCCAAGTCTATGTTTTATTATAGGTGTGGCAATTAGCTGTATTCCAGTACAGTCACAACACGAAAATGTTTGTTTCTACAACGCTGAGTCAACCAGAATAGAAAAGATAAAAATTACCAGTTTCACATGGTCGTTAGAGACCTTCTCATAACTAACGTACCTACTAAAAGCAATGGTGAATTCCTTCTCGGCGTGTATTCTAAAGCCCCTCTTCGAAGTCAAAAGAGAACAAAAATACCTGATCTTATTTTCCATCTGTTTCTCCTCAATTTGATTCATTACCTTAATTTTCTATTTCGTTTCGTCCCGAGGGAATAGAACCCTTTTCTTAATTAGTATTATGAACCCCTGTCGGGGTTTAACATTAATAAACTTCATTTTTCTGTTTCAAAGAAGAAAAAGAATGGAGGCGGCTTTGTGCTGGTTGCAGTCGCACAAGGCTGAGCGTGGGAGGAGCGGGTAATTTCTACAGGGCGTTTGTAAGTTACTCCTCCAGTTTCAGTTTTAGTTTCCTTCGTATATGTTCGTTAAGAATAGAGTTGGGGCTACTTCCTAGGCGAGCAAAGCAGCTGCTTAGGGCTCAGGACACAAAGAGGCGTAGGAAAATGATTGAAACATGTTACAACGCCGGAGTGCGCGCCGAAGGGCGGTCGATGTCGTTGCTGTACAACGAGTGATAATGCCAACCGCTCTACCGTGCTCAGTCCCGAATTAAAAATAGAAACTCCCTGTATGTATATATGTTTTAATATCCGAAATTTTGTATTTTGTGACAATAATTTATTTTACATAAAAATTGCGGTAAAATTGTGAGTGTAATTTTATTATGCGAAGAGCATTAATGTTTAACTTCGTCTTGGTTGCATAAACGCTTTATCCTAGCTCTGACTCAGACGTTCACTTACAGACCATCCTACAGGTCTAAATAGAATGTGACAGGGAAATCAAGCAATGTGTGTGTCTAAGGTAAGGAGTGGATCTGTCGTGTCTAATACGACAAAACTATTGAATCACATGTCTCGGTCGATAAAGTAGCTCTCTGCTTTAGTTTCTGCCAGACCTCAGGTTTAAATCTTAGCCATAAGACCAGTCATCATGATGTTTTCATGGTTTTCCTCATTTCTTCCAAGCAAATTTTGTGTACAGTATTGCATTGCCGTTATTCTTCCACACAGTTTCCGATTTATTTGTTAAAGGAAAATGATGACGAAAAATGACTTGTTACTGAGTAAATTGCTAGTACCCTTCAGTTAATTTCAGTTTACGAAAGCACTCAAATACAGCACAGTTACACGCGAAACAACAGCAAAGCAGAAACATGGCGAGTAATAATAATAATAATAAAAATAATAATAATAATATAAAATAGAATTTTGGCCGTGCAGAAGTACATGGGCCCACGCTGTACCCGTATAATAACGTAGTGAAACATAAAAAATATCAAAAATACCAAAAAATGGTGCAACAGGCATAATAATAGCCATTTGACTTGAAATTACAGTGAAATGCAAATTTAGCTCTGATAACAGATCATGAATTCGATTATTCCTATCCTGGTTCCGTTACCAGGCACTTCCTTGCTTCATGCAGTAGGCCGGAACATGCGTTACGTGATGGTTTCTATTAGAACTAAACCGAAGCATTTAATATGTTATAGGCATCAGAGGGTTACATTTAGTACAAAGAAGCCCGGAAGGAAAATTATAAATAGGAGTGTAGAGTTAAGCAAGTTATATTTCACGTCCATACAAGTTGCCTTCTCCACATATGCTATTGCATAAAACATTCTGTAATGATTCTATGCCAAGTCCGAGTTTTGCCTCTATCTAATAAAATGGAATTGTAATTTACATTTATATCGGATGTTCTTTATAAGGATAAATGTTATCTTATCATGCTGTGCCTCAGGTTCTTCGCTGTTGATAAAGGGGGTCGCTTATGTTGAGAGTAATTTATTCATCGAAATTTCAGTTCCTTCCGTTATTCACGCATAGCCTTAAATTCACCTGGAACTGACATTTTTCACGGTCTCCGTCAGGAAGTCCTTGTAATGTTCGGCACAAAATTTTCAAGAAAATAATTACAGTTTGGTCTGCTTCCTATCCCTAGAGCCTAATTCATATTGAACCCTTTACAGCACGGCGATTGTGTAGGATCCGCATATTATGTGACAAATATTGCATGCGCGTCCTGTCGACTCGTTTATCTTATGAACGTTTCCCACACGCGCAGCGGAACACCAGCGGGGAATGATAAGCGATATTTGCTACATAAAATAAAGCTCTGTGTATGTAAAATTTGCTATATTAACCCATAAAAGACCCAAATTAACCTGAATTATATTTAAAGGTTTAGCTCGTACCGCGCAGTAAGCACTTTCCGTCTCAGTTACAAAAACCAGTCAGTTAATGCTGTATAGGGAAATAATCGCGGTTTGTTCTAAGATCCACACAAAACACATAAACACACTGTGTGGGCAGAACGTAGAATTATATGCATAAAGATTCAGTCCGTACCGCGCAGTAAACACACTCCGTCTCGGTTATAAAAACCAGTCAGTTAGTGCTGTATAGGGAAATAATCGCTGTTTGTTCTGAGATCCACACAAAACACATAAACACACTGTGTGGGCAGAACATGGAATTATATGCATAAAGATTCAGTTCGTACCGCGCAGTAAATATTGTTTCGGTTATAAAAACCAGTCAGTTAATGCTGTATAGGGAAATAATCGCGGTTTGTTCTAAGATCCACACAAAACACATAAACACACTGTGTGGGCAGAACGTAGAATTATATGCATAAAGATTCAGTCCGTACCGCGCAGTAAACACACTCCGTCTCGGTTATAAAAACCAGTCAGTTAATGCTGTATAGGGAAATAATGGCTGTTTGTTCTGAGAGCCACACAAAACACATAAACACACTGTGTGGGCAGAACGTGGAATTATATGCATAAAGATTCACTTCGTACCGCGCAGTAAACATTCTGTTTCGGTTATAAAAACCAGTCAGTTAATGCTGTATAGGGAAATAGTCGCTGTTTGTTCTGAGATCCACACAAAACACATAAACACACTGTGTGGGTGGAACATGGAATTATATGCATAAAGATTCAGTTCGTACCGCGCAGTAAACATTGTTTCGGTTATAAAAACCAGTCAGTTAATGCTGTATAGGGAAATAATCGCTCTTTGTTCTGAGATCCACACAAAACACATAAATACACTGTGTGGGCAGAACGTATATTGAAAGACCCAGTCCGTACCGCGCAGTAAACACTCCGTCTCGGTTATAAAAACCAGTCAGTTAGTGCTGTATAGGGAAATAATCGCGGTTTGTTCTGAGATCCACACAAAACACATAAACACACTGTGTGGGCAGAACATGGAATTATATGCATAAAGATTCAGTCCGTACCGCGTAGTAAACACACTCCGTCTCGGTTATAAAAACCAGTCAGTTAGTGCTGTATAGGGAAATAATCGCAGTTTGTTCTGAGATCCACACAAAACACATAAATACACTGTGTGGGCAGAACGTAGAATTTTTCGAAGTTAAACTTGGCGGTACATAAAGTGACCACTGGGCTCTCACTGGGTAAGACTTTGTTTTACATGTCTGGCGTGATTCTCAGAACAAACATTAATTACGTCCCTACACACCATTAAGCTGTTAATCTTTGTAATAAAGACAGTGTGTTGAGTGTGAGACGGGGACTGAATCCCGAAATATAATTTAGGTGAGTTGCACATTTCAAATGGTTAAAAATTGCGCTCCGATCTGTGCTCAGCATCTGCTACAAGTTTTAAGTAACAGCAAAACACAATCTATTAAAACAAAGAAATTCTAGGAACAATCTCGAAACCTTACATTGATTCAAAAGTTTCTATCTGTGAAAGAGGTATGAGCCTAATTTAGATGTTTATAATGATCTGGTAACCAGTCCTATGTAACCCAGTGCTGTAATTATGTACGTAGAAAAATTTTAGCTTTATTTTCACCACGATATTAGATCGGTCATTCAGTAAACAGTTTGTGTGCCGGTTCTCCTGCAGTGTCAAAAGATTTGTCTGTTAGCCGCCACCGTCGGGTTGGCTGTGGGCCTCATCTGAGTCCCCCATCGAACAAGTGTGATAGCATTTGCCTCGTGGTTAAAGCAGCCGGAACGTAAAACTAAACACTAACCCCCACTTTAGGCCGAATAACTTGTGTTGAGGCGTGTTGTGAAAAACGTAGCGTACTCAGCGTTCGCTCACATGCATGATGCCATTGGAGACGGGAAGTGAAAAATGATATGGGTCAGATAAAATAATGGTCTGTATTTCACTTACGTTATGACTGTACACAGATTGGTGTAGCTGTTAACATTCAAGATTTGTATTAACCCTTTAAACACGAAACGCAATCTGTTTTATATAAGGACTTAGTGCGTACCGCGCTGTAAACACTCTCCACTTCGGTTATAAAAACCAATCTCTTAATGTTTTATAAGGCAAAAGTTGCTGTTTGTTCTGAGATCCGTACAAAACACATAAACGCAATGTGGGCACCATGTAGAATTTTTTAATGTTAACCTTTTAAAGACGAAGCGTATCTGTTTTATATAAGAACTCAGTGCGTACCGCGCTGTAAACACTCTCTACTTCGGTTATAAAAACCAGTCTCTTAATGTTTTATAAGGCAAAAGTTGCTGTTTGTTCTGAGATCCGTACAAAACACATTAACGCAATGTGGGCACCACGTAGAATTTTTTAATGTTAAACCTGTTGGTATGTAAAGTTACCGCTAGGCTTTAAAAGGTTAATATATATATATAGCTTATGGAACAAAGCGTTTATTTAGTAGCCACCCTGTTTTCTCTGTTCTACCCTTGTCAACAATCTTCATTTCTTACTTAAAGTGCAACGTACCTTTAGCCTGCGATCATGTCCTTCCAAATCCTTATGAACGCCATTATCTGCTTACCACCTCATTCAACGCCACGTTGATCTCCCTTTCCTAGCCAGCATTACATTAACTGCAACCTACGAATCACTGCAGTACAAGACCCAGGATTCCTCTCCGTCAGCGTATTTGTCATTTTGAACACGCAAAACACGTTGCATATGGTATTTGTATAGATATATTACACGCTGTCAGCCTATCACATTTTGCATGCATACCTGCAATGATTGGACAGCAATCGCTACCAACATAAAAAAATATTCTCATATTTCTCGAAGCACCGTTCTTTGATATTCCGTTTTACACAACAGCTGGACCAATAAAATATTCGTACATTTTATACGGGCGATCCTCATAATGCACCTCCGTAAGAGTCATCTTAATATTATTCTCCATCTAATTTTGAATTTCCAATTAAACATTTTCCAAAATGTACAGTATAATCCTCAGACAACTGTGTAACGTGCGAAATATCACTGACTTGTATTTGAACTTTTTAAATCGTCACTGAGTGTACAAACACGACGTTTCGAAAGCAGACTGCTTTCGTCTTCAGGTGAACTACAAACTTAAGACAAAGTAACAATATAAAACCAACCAAAAACCAACAAATTCATATGTAAGAGACAAAATAATCAAGACCTCTATATATAAGAATAATGTACCCAATAAGTCAAAAAGGTAAAGCAGTCCCATTACAGGCCTGGACAGGCCCAGAGGGTTCCAGGAGGTTGAGGCTCCCAGATTTCTAGACAATCAGCAAGGTGGAAAGGTTGTCAGCCATATGCACCGGCCGCCTTTATTCCCCAGGAAATATTCTTGGTACTTAGACGTTGAGTCGACCCCAGGGTCATAGTGCCACCGACAGGCTTATGCCAAAGAAAAACCCGATGACGCCATCGGGAATCGAACCCGCGACCTTCTGGTTGGTAGAGCAGTGCCACAACCAGCTACGCCACCGCGGCCCCGTACACAATAAGTAGTGAATCTAAGATCATAATTTCATTTCATTTCATTTTGTTACAATTTTAGATTCCGTATTTTATACACAAGTTTATATGCAGAGGACCGGATTGTTTTGTATCTTACATATGAGTTTGTAGGTTCTTGATTCTGTTAGTTTGTTATTTATTCTTAAGATTGTAATTCACCTGAAGATGGAAGCAGTCTGCTTTTGAAACTTTGTGTTTCCATAGTCAGTGACTATGGAAAAAGCCCAAATACATATGAGTGATATTTCCAAAATGTGTTTACAAGGAAATTCTTGACTCTCCTAGTCGCTCTACATTTCCAGCCCATCGCAACTTCCAACATTTCACTGTTCGAATGTTTCATATATTTATTCCTGTCACATTCAGCATTTCACTTATGTTGCCGTGTTTAGTGGAATCACTCATGGTCTCACCTCAGAAGTTTGCACACTTATAATATGTTTATGCTTTTCATTGTTGGTAATTATGGAGTATAGATATGCGCCTACAATTTCGAAGTGTATTCTCGATTTTTTTAAAATTTTGTGGAGTCCTGCTTTACACTCACTTCTGCATGATAGACAATAAGGCAATAATTTGACTACAGTTTTAAATGCCTCTCCGTTTTGTGTCGTGGCATGGAGTGATGACAAATGAACGACAAGTTTCAGCCCATTAGTTTCCGACATTAAGTCACGTTTTATCCTTATAGCGCTCCCAGCTCTGCTAATTTCCTTACTATTGGATCATTATTTTACCTTATGTACGGTGTTATTAACATACATTACAGAAATGTATTCAACACTCTTGAATACATTAATATTGATATATTTCGGTCATTAAGCCTGTATCACCGAATTTATTAGTCATCTTTCACATCAAGGTAGTCCTGTGTGTAGAACAAAGTGATGGAGTTTCTACATGTTTAGCGTGTCCTTAGCAATTACTTGTTGTTGTGTTTAATGTCACATTGCTACCAATACAGGTACTGCGTAATCAACACGCTGCACGCGACATTTGTGTAAGTGATACTAATGATCAGTGCCCACATCGTAACGCCAAAAGTGATTAGGTTATTACTGCATCTAGTTATTACAATATATTAGATAGAAACATAAAAATTCTATCATAATTATAGGAAATACTGAAAGTGTTTGTAAAGTAAGTTACCTGGAATTTATGTGAACAATTAAAAATACGTTGAATTAAATTAAAATTAATAATAAATAATATATAATAATAAATAATATATATAAATAAATAATAAATTAAAATACATGTAAATTACTGACAAACCTGGGCTGTGCATAAGAATATAAAAAACTGGTGTAGTGACAATACTGTGATATTTGAATTCCGGTACTATCCGGTCCGAAAATTGGTAGTGTTACCAATCATAATTCCTTTTGTTACCTCATGCTTGCCAGTCCTGGAACAGTCCAGTAAAATAGGCCACTACCGTCTTATTACACCTCCGCAGTTGTGACATATTGAGTCAATCCCGCACCTAGTTTAATTTTATGTAACACATTCAGCTGAAATATCGTTGTCAGATTACATAAAAATAAAATTTATTCAGGTATCAGGAAGTGTAAACGGTAATACATCTTAGAGTTTCATAAAACGCAGGGGAATTTCTTGACTAACTGAGGAATTGTTAGCTTTTCAAGAAGGCAATTTAAGGGTGTCTATCCCGTTGTGTGTAATTAATCACATAGATGCAGAGTATTCCGTGTAAAATAATATTTTATTGTTCTTTTTTATGTTATTAATTTCCGTGTATGTGATAGATATAGCAAAACAGAGCCAACTTACGTACAGTATTATTGTTTATTTATTTATCTTTTTTGTTGATCTTCTCCCCGACATGTTTCGGCAAGTAACTATGTCATTATCAAGGGGGCTGTATTAAATTACATAAGATGTGCATGAATGTGAGAATAAAATGTTAAAACTTTTAAAATGTTAAAATCTTCTATAAAATTTGCTGCACAGTTCTTGTACTTGTTTTGCTGCCTTGGTGCTGTTTTTTGGTCTGGCGTAGTTAATTGCCGAAACATGTCGGGGAAAAGATGAACAAAAAAGATAAATAAATAAATAAATAAATAAATAAATAAATAAATAAACAATAATATTGTGCATAAGTTGGATCTGTTTTGCTGTTTTATTTTTCCTTTTAAAGCACACAAGTGGCAACGAGTGTGTTACAACATCAGTAATGCGGAGCGTAAAATACTAGGAACGAGGTGAGATGGAAAACTGATACTAGCGCGACGGAATAACGGATGTCAGCAAACATAACATAAAATCTGAGCCGCATATCAGCGAAGCAAAGTCACCGTAATGCACGCGAGACTTACCTGCGCTACACAACGCAAAAACCTATAACAAACACCACTGGCAAGTCGAATCAATATGTGGACATTTACACATCAAATTTTAAGGTTTAATTTTTAATTTTAAATTTTATTTTAAGAACCAGGTCCTGAGGAAAATTTCTACGAAATTTTAAAGAAACATTGTAGTATTTACACAACCGTCTACCTACATGTTCCACTATTAAAAATTACAATATTATTGTAACATAGATATACGTTGTAATATTTCAGAGATGTCTCAAATAAAAATATTTTGCTTTGATTTTTAAGATTTTGTAGAAGAACACATGATAATCATTTTCGATCGAAACATGTAGAATTTAAAAGGAATAATGAAATTTTATGTTAGACGGAATTGTATATCTGTGTTCTCAAGCAGGACTCTGTTACACGTACTTATTTATTCTCAGTTGGCCTGTGTTCATGAGTTGTGAGTTTATTGTTAGACTGTACCTCGGTGAGCAGTAAGTTTATTCCCTACTAAAATTATTCGTATTGCCAATTTTTTTTCATGCGTATCTCATTTAATGCCTATAACATCACGATTGTTAAAAGGGCCTATCCTGTTACCGCGTTCCCGACCCGTGTTTTGCGTGTACCGTGTCATGTTACAAGCTTTACGACTACATTGTCTGGAGGAAGGTATACTGAGCCGGGATACGTACGTCGTGTAACGTCAGACTTGCCAGTAATTCTCAAGTGTTGAATGTGTTATCGTAGCAACTCTCCAGTAAAGGTGCGAGCAGTGTTTCAGTGTTGATGTCAGGTTTCCGCCGTGACGTTGATGACATTGCGTTCTTCTGAGGTATTACGCTGCGTCGTGTGGTAATCGACCCCAGTGGCCGCACGGTAACCATTAATGCGCAGTGCCCAGTAATGCGCAGTACCCACTAATGCGCATAACCATTAATGCGCAGTACTCACGAATGCGCAGTAACCATTAATGCCCAGTTCCCTGTACTGCGCGGTACCCAGTAACGCGCAGTACCCAATAATGCTCAGTGCTTATTAATGCGCAGTAAACAGTAATGCGCAGTGCCCAGTAATGCGCAGTAACCATTAGTGCGCAGTACTCACTAATGCGCAGTAACCAGTAATGCGCAGTTCCCAGTAATGCGCGGTACTCAGTAATGCGCAGTACCCAATCATGCTCAGTGCTTATTAATGCGCAGTAACCAGTAATGCGCAGTGTCCAGTAATGCGCATACCCATTAATGCGCAGTAACTATTAATGCGCAGTGCCCAGTAATGCCAGTACCCACTACTGCGCAGTAACCATTAATGCCCAATGCCCAGTAATGCGCAGTAATCAGTAATGCGCACTGTTCAGCAAATTTCGCTGCCCAGTACTGTGTTGTATGCACATGCCTACGTATACTGTACAAAAATCGGGATTTAACTCATGAAAAATAATATTGCTTGCTACTGCAATTTCCCATCCCGTAGCATTTACTTGGAGCAAAAGCTCCATGAGTACATGTGGTGACAGCCGATAATCGAAATAGAACTCTCCATGTTTCAAGTTTAAAGCATTACCACATTACCACTGTACCAGTCTACCGCCTGATGCCCGTTTGTCGAAATTGCATATCTGAATCTTCCTTATACAAGGTTATTAGAGGCTGATTTTGGGCCACGGCCGATTTTAATGTGTGTAGTCGCGGTACATTTATTTGCTCTCGAGTGCATCTGTGGCAAATTCAGCTGTATATAAATGCAGCCACGAATTTTTTAAATAATCACTGCCAAGGTATTTTTCAGACTGAACGTGGCCATGTCAGATTTCTTCATGACAGACACTGCAGTAAGACGGATGCCTGAAACCGCCCGCAGACCCGTGTAAAGTATATATATGGCTATCAAACAATCGATCAGTCTTACCAACTGTGGAAATTAACCTTTATAGATAGACTAAGGATATCGCCAGTGACATTAACAGTGGGACATGAGCAAGAGGGAATGAGGATCTCGGATATCGAGTGCGTTAGACAAAACTAGACTAATCAACTAAGTGTGATTCTCGAAGCTTCGTACTTGTTAGCTTATAGAATCATATTAACGCTTTAAAGCCCAGTCGTTATTGTACGTACCACCAGGTTTAACATTCACAAATTCTACGTTCTGCCCACACAGTGTATTTATGTGTTTTGTGTGGATCTCAGAACAAACAGCAGTTATTTCCCTATACAGCATTAACTGACTGGTTTTTATAACCGAGACGGAGTGTGTTTACTGCACGGTACG
>BLKM01003048.1:2166216-2186620 GCA_013340265.1 Coptotermes formosanus
GTTTTACGCCCACCCTGTGTTCCTGAAAAAGTGGGTATAAATACAAATGATATCCCAATAACGAATGTCACAGGCTGCGTTTGGCGTAACAGAGCGCAGCCAGCCAAAGAGCGTTAAAACAGAAAATGGGAGGACGTAAATTAACCTTTTAAAGCCTAGCGGTAACTTTACGTACCGCCAGGTTTAACATTAAAAAATTCTACGTGGTGCCCACATTGCGTTTATGTGTTTTGTACGGATCTCAGAACAAACAGCAACTTTTGCCTTATAAAACATTAAGAGACTGGTTTTTATAACCGAAGTGGAGAGTGTTTACAGCGCGGTACGCACTGAGTCCTTATATAAAACAGATACGTTCGGTCTTTAAAGGGTTAATAAGAAGACAGGCAATGTCTGTATAATGTAACATCGTGGCTTCTTCGCGTTACCCTTGTTGCCGTGCAAACGCACAATTCATTACCGTTGTATAGTTGTTGATTTGCATGTAACTGTCAACAATATAAAAATGTTGAGTGTTTTCATGGAAATGCAACAATGAGTTCCCTTTCCACTGTTATTGAGCTATAAAATATTTCATACTGCTGTCAACAACATAAAAATACTTAAGTATTCATTTAAAGTGCCCGATAATTTTGCACGATTTAACCAGATTTGAATTTTCATGAGAGATTTTCATAAAAGCCCCCAATATCAAATTTAACCAAAATCCGAGCAGTGGGGGCCGAGCTAATATACTCGGACAGACCATATTTTTCCACGTTATCTCATAAATGGCACGATTTTCTGGAAAACATTATTGAAAATAAAATGTGTGTTTTAATTTTCTCTACAACTTTTGCCTGAAACATTTCTCATTCTAAGAATAATTCAGGGAGATATTATCATAAATGTACATAGGTCGTCATGTAAAGTGCCCGTTATTCTTCTCAGATTTTAATGGAACTTGAATTTTTTCGACAGATTTTCGAAAAATACTCAAATATAAAGTTTCATGCAAATTCGTCTACTGGGAGCCGAGTTGTTCCATGCGGACGGACGGACGGACACACATGAAAAAGATAATTTTGTGAACGCCCCTAAAACGAGACGACATTTACTGCGTTCTTAACATCTCAGCATGGAAAGTCTTAAGAAACCCCATTTCAGTAAAGAATTTCACCAGGTTGTTATACGGAATTTATAGCCTGTTGTGGTCTTCAGCTTTAATGCATAGTGTAGATGGCTACCGACGTTTCGAAGGATCATACTTCCTCCATTTTCGGGATATAATGCTCATAAAAAATAAATTTAATGTGATATTATGGCCCATTTTATATCGTTTCCATCAGCATAAATACCGAAATCGGAATTTCGAGGCAACGAAACGTCAGGTGGCATCATTCCTCTTGCATGTTTACGCATTGGTACAGTTACAAAGAAGTTCACCAGCGTGCAGATGCGTAATCTGTGGGCGTACCAAGTTTCAGATTTTCGATTGGTGACGTAGCAATTCCCGAGTCAGTCACTGTACCACGTTGCAAGAAGCTGTCGTTAACTGGCGCCACTGTGCATTCTGCTAATTTTAACATGGCCGGACTGTTGGTATTGCTGAAGACTTATCGTGTAATTTGATTCGCCTGTGATGTAGGACACGCACACATACGGGATGGTCTTTTGAACGTTTCGTTTTCATATCGAATAATAAAAAGACACTGAAACATATTATAAACAAGGGAGGCAGTGTACATATAACGTCACACTGAGGCGCGTTCGCGTAACCACTGTTGCCGTGGAAAAGTAATAAGTATTACACATTCTGAGTGCGTGTCTGTAGCCTAAGTTATCCAGCATGCAAAGCGCATGCGCCGTATTATATTGTCATCTGTGGCCTTCTGGCTGTACCATATTTTTCCACATTATCTGATAAACGGCACGATTCTCGGGAGAAAGGTTACTGAATGTAGAATGTGTGTTTAGATTTTCTCTAAAACATTTTTCTGAAATATTTCTCACTCTAAGACTTGAGCGAGATATTTTCGTAAATGTAAACTGATTTTCATGTAAAGTACCCGTTATTCTTGTCATATTTTAATGAAACGTTAAAGTTCTCCACTGATTTTCGAAAAATACTTAAGTATAAAATTTCATGAAACCCCATTCACCGGGAGCCGAGTATTCCATGCTGACGGACGGACAGACATAACGAAGCTTGTAGACGCTTTCTGTGACTTTGAGAACGTGCCTAATAAAACTGTTTATCTATAGTTGAGAAATATTTTTTTGGCATCTTCGGGTACTGTAACCGCCTGCCACCTTAAAGTTAATTCGGAGAGTAGCTAATGATTTACTTTTATAATGCATACTTTAAATACGAGGAAACTTTTAAATTCAATTAGAACAAACCAACAATTATGTACAAAAGTCACAAAGTTATATTTACCCTGACATTATCCCTACATCTTTCAACGGACATGTCGTCATCTTCAGGGGGTATAAAGTGTTACAGGTGCAAAAATCACGTAGAAGGGTAACTATCTTCCTGTATACATCAAACCTGATTTATAGTAAAATTTGGAGGCGTGAATTCTCCGCGGTCTCCGCGGAGAGTTCACGCCTCCAAAAACAACGCAGTACACAGTCAACGGCACATTCTCACTCAACTGTAAAGTGCAAACCTAGGGTAACGATAACGAAAAGTTCTCCCTGAAGATGACCCAGCAGGGTCGAAACATGTAGGAGTGTGTTACGATTGATGATAAAACTCTCTTTATGCATTTGTTGGTGATTAGTGTTTTTGTATGATATAGTACACGGACATGGAACACATTAAATTAATTAATTACTCTCTATTACGTTACAAGGTTTTTGTACTACCCACAATAATTAAGTATATATACAATTAAAATTAAGAACAGATATTCTTCATTAGTTCGAATATATATTTTTGATTTTAATTGTGTATATACCTAACGATTGTGGGTAGTACAAAAACTGTGTAACATAATAGAGAGTAGGTAATTAACTTTACACCGATATGCTGCTCGCTTCTTAGATTTTACTATAAATCAGTTTTGATGTATATAGGAAGATATCTACACTTGCTGATGCTTTGGCACCTGTAACACTTTGTATCCCCTGAAGATGATGGCATGTCCATTGAAACATGTAGGGATAATGTCAGGGTAAGTATCACATGTAGGAGTGTGTTACGATTGATGATAAAACCCTCTTTGTGCATCTGTTGGTGATTAGTGTTTTTGTATAACTTTGTGCATTTTGTACATAATTGCTGCTTTGTTCTAATTAACTTGTAATATGCACGGTTTACAACATATAAAATTTTAAATTTAAATTTTGTGATACGTAACTAATGACTCGCCTTATCATTTATAATTTCTGGTTTTTAAAACGAAGCCACATATTGGCTGTTTGCGTTGTGATAAATTTTAGGCCTAATTTGATTTTATGTTAATTTTTCATGTCGTAGTTTCTTGGAAGTGAAGTTGGTGTCAAGTATTCTGAAATTACCATCATTTAAGAACACGTGCAGTTGGTCCTATGTGTAAAAGATTATCACGTTTTCAAAATCAAACAAATTAACACGTTGTACTACTGAAAGCCACATTCGGACGCTTCATATTCTGGTTCAGCGGTGAGTTCGAAGATGCAGAATGCCGACGAAAGTCGTTAGTCTCTGGCGGTCATGCAAAAATAGATCACGACACCTTCTGCCACATTTTTTGCAATTTATTTTTGACAGTGAACGTTCCATTCGACGTTATACAGGGTGATTCTTAACTTCAAATAATAAATATATGTCCAATCCTCTGCTTCTAACGTCAAGCTGTTGTTTCTTATAAACACAGGGTCACAGCTGCTTTGTAAGACATGCCAGCGGCACCCACTAAAGGATATTCCATCGCCAAAGCGCTAAGTTATGTATTACAACTATATATATTTTAACACAGTATGGACAATGTTAACCTTTTAAAGCCTAGTGGTAACTTTACGTACCACCAGGTTTAACATTAAAAAATTCTACGTGGTGCCCACATTACGTTTATGTGTTTTGTACGGATCTCAGAACAAACAGCAACTTTTGCCTTATAAAACATTAAGAGATTGGTTTTTATAACCGAAGTGGAGAGTGTTTACTGCGCGGTACGGACTGAGTCCTTATATAAACCAGACACGCTTTGTCTTTAAAGGGTTAAATGACTTGTGTAGTTGATGCATGCTAGGGCTGCTGCTCATTTTATTCGCAAAGTAAAGCTGTTTTAGCACTTCTGCTGCCCACATTGAAAGACAGAACAAAACGGCCAGGTTTTGTGGCCCTCGCGATCACCTGATCTCCCTGTTGCAGACTTCTGCCCGTGGGGACTGTGTGAAGAGCATAGCTTATTGAACGAATGTCGACATGTGGGACGAGTTTTGGCGTTTGGCAAGGATAGGGATAAGTTTACCATTACCTTCGAAAGAAAACCGGACATACTTGAACGTGCCATTGAGACTCTATTTATATTGTAAAGCACTTGTCGGGCCAGTGTGGATTCGTGGCTATATTCAGGTACTTCTGTGGTTGTTTGTGACGTGGTGTATAGCGTAGATATGGCGATGTTCCGCATGATTTCTGCTGATGCAGTACTGACGGAATTCGCCAGCGCCAGGCAGATGCCCACTGCATTCCTTGCCTTAATGCTTTTGCAAAGCCAGTGTTGCATATATTATCACTGTACATTGTAATATATATTTTTGGTATTTTTCTAAAATATAGCATAAGCCAAAGTCAAAAGGGGTGCTGTATTTTATCTTGTAAGAAATTTTTTCTACATGTGCCCTTTGTGATAAATGATATTCTGAGATTTATGCTCTTCTGGGATGTTACGCGGCGTCGTGTGGTAATTGTTGACGGACGTTTCGGTACAACGTATCGGTCCCATCTTCAAGGGTCAAGAGTCCGAGAAGACCCTTGACCCTTGAAGATGGGAGAGATATGTTGTCCCGAAACGTCTGTAAACAATTAACACATGACGCCGCGTAATATCCAAGAAGAGTGCAGATGTCACCGACATCGCAGTGGAAGCCTGAAATCAAGGTTAACTTGATATTATGATTTTGTTATGACCTAAGGCAGGGTTAGCCAGTAGGAGAGACGCGGTTCATAAAAATACAGCCACAAAACGGGTATCTGTGATTTATTTTATGGTGCTGTCATTATGTCGGATTACGTAACGTCGACTGCTAAGATGAATTGTGAACAGTGAATTGGAGAGGATCCGGAAGGAAACGATCGTGGCCTAGTTTGAGATACTCTTCCAGAATTTTCCTGCAGTGACTGAGGAAAAACAATAAAGTATCAGTGAGGATAGTTAGTGTTGCAGCAGATATGACAGTGAGACATCTGCCTAATAAATATTACAGTACAGTGGAACCCGTTTATAACGACATTGGTTTATAAGACACCTCGCCTACAGCGTCAGATATTCTGTGGTAACAATTCCTTACCGTTAACCATAACTTTATACTACTCGGTTATAACATCGTTCGTTTATAACGACACAAAATATTCAGTCCCCTTGATGACGTTATAACCGAGATTTAATGTAGTTACCACTTGAGTCAACCAGTTCAGTCGCCAAACAGCAGTTAGTTTACACCTCCAACGCAGTCCAAATAAATTAGCCTCGGAGGTTAATCATATGGTCACCCACAGCCTCTCCGTTAAGTTTTACTTTCAGGCAGTTTTTCTCAAAAAGGCATAATAATGCGGGATAACATAGGGAATTTGAAAATTCCTTGAACTTGGTTACCATCCGTGTAATCGTTCGATTGAAATTCAGTAAACAAAGTTTCCCAATACATGTGCTGGGGCAGACATAAGTGATTGGTGGATACCTAACCGTCGCAATGACATCGCGTTCTGCGTTTTATATGTGTAACATCTCCCTCCCAGAGTGTTTTCGTTTATCGCGGCACCGAGCACTGCAAGCTTTATCGCACAGAAAGCCTGCATCCACCGAGACATCCCCGCGACAGCTGCGGTGTTCAGGAAAGCCATAAATGAAACGCCATGTTTACTGGATACCGTTCTAACTAAAGCACAAATGCACTGATTACCAGTTGGTAATCGTTTGCATAATAAACATAAGACCGATTTTACTGTATATAAAATTTTGGAGCCCATTCAATGCTGTTTAATATTGCATTGTGTAAACCCTCTGTCAGTAAAATCAAACCATTCACTTTACGTCTGTTTCTATACCTACTAAAAAATTACTAATCTTTTTCGTTTTAGCCCTCTTTTCCGTACGTTTTAAAACCCGTCTTTCCATACATTTAAAACATGAATTCGATAACAAAAAAAAATTTTTTTCCCCCCGTATGTGAATTAAGAGGCATAAAAAAGGACGTTATGCAGCCTGCAGATGCAAGTAATGAAACTCTTTGTATGAACTGGTCGCCAGAGTAAAAATTTGCATAAAAAGGCTTATGCATTGTCGTAAAAATTATTAATATCTGTCCTGACGACACATTTCTGTCACTTGTGTGCGTCTGTGTGTGTTTGTGTGTGTGTGTGTGTGTGTGTTCAAGTTACTCTAGCCTTTTGCGTTCATTCGGTTACATAATACTTTGCATACGAAAAACTGGATTTGTGGTTTTATTATATGACAAGGGATATATATATATATATATGACACACACTTCAGCCACAGTATGCATAACCGAAAAAACGCACTATGCATTGAAAAGAACAGCCATCGAGTTAGCAAAGCGTGGAGTTTGATTTAATTCAGTAATCTACATTCAGGATACGGGCCGCGGTGGCTACAAACCGGACGGTCGCGGGTTCGATTCCCGATGGTGTCATTGGAATTTTTCATAATCCTTCCGGCCGCACTATGGCCCGGGGATGGACTTAGCCTCTAACAGAAATGAGTGCCAGGAATATTTCCTGGTGGTAAAGGCGGCCGGTGGGTAGGGCTGACAACTTTACCACCTTTATGTGCCGATTGTCTAGAAATCTGGGAGCCTCGACCTCCTGGGCCTGTAATGGGACTGCTTTACATTTTTACATTCAGCAGGACCGCAGAATTTTACATCAGTTTACATCACACAATTTACAATTACTCACTTTTTATTATATTTTGTCACTTGGTTTCATTTATCGTATAGGCCTTAGAGTGAAAGCAAATTTATTCCTATGCCTGAACACCACATCGCGAAGGCGTATGGAGAAAGTAAAGGTAAATCTCCATGTACAAATAAACTAGATCGGTGGCGTAGATACGATCCCCGCAGTCGGAAGTTCGAACCCTTTAAATGCAGTCGGGACTGAATATTTTGTGTCGTTATAAACGAGTGTCGTTTTAACCGAGGAGTGCAATAAGATATTATTACGGTTAACAGCTAGAACTTAATTGGTACCACAGAATATCTGACCCTATAGACGAGGTATCGCGTTAACCGATTTCGTTATAAGCGGGTTCGACTGTAAAAATTTGTCAGTGGTAACTGGTTTTAAACCTGGCGTTTTGCGTTCCTTAAGGATGGTAAGCTGTGCGTATACCGAAACATGTCGGAACTACGTGTTTTAACACTCATATGTATCTAATAATGTGCATTTCCTTGGTACAATAAATTAAATACATTACTCCAATACATGTTCGAGGGACATATACAGCTTTGTCGATTGGAGTTCAATGCACAGATTTTCCCCAAGTGCTACAATTTCGTAAGGTTCGGAGAAATGTGATACAGGGACATAATGATATCTGACACACATGGTTTGTCATTTCCTGTCCTTCCGCTTATCGTATAAACGTAGCCCACTCAGCCGACCGCCCACAAAGGCTTCGGAATAATGCCGGGGAGTCGCCAACGCTATTTGTCAGATAAAGCAACGATCCTACATATGGTATAGCAAACGAGAGGTTTTTTACACCACGAGTATATTTCATAGCTTGCTTCCTTTAGTAAACTATAATTTTACTGTTGTTTTGTATGGGTGTGAAACTTGGTCTCTCACACTGAGGGAGGAACAAAGACTGAGGGTGTTCGAGAATAGGGTGCTGAGGATGATATTTGGGCCTAAGAGGGACGAGGCGACAGGGGAGTGGAGAAGACTACATAACGAGGAACTTAATGACCTGTACTCATTACCAAATATTATTCGGGTAATCAAATCCAGAAGAATGAAATGGGGGGGGGGGCATGTAGCACGTATGGGGGAAAAGAGAAGTGCATACAGGATTTTGGTGGGGAGACCTGAGGGAAGGCGACCACTTGGGAGACCCAGGCCTAGATGAGAGGATAATATTAAAATTGATCTTCAAGAAGTGGGATGGGTGGGCATGGACTCGATTCAGCTGGCTCAGGATAGGGACAGTTGGCGGGCTCTTGTGAATGCGGCAATGAACCTCGGGGTTCCATAAAATGCGGGGAATTTCTTGACTAGCTGAGAAACTGTTAGCTTCTCAAGAACGCCTCTGCTCCATGGAGTTAGTTAGTTAGTTAGCTAGCTAGCTAGTTAGTTAGTTAGTTAGTTTCCTTCAATAATTTGTCTTGAAATGATGTGATTACGGTTAAAAATTCATAAACTGATTTAGACCGTCTTCCAGCTACGAAATTCGTGTAAGATCACATTTGATTACCTGCCAATGATACAGGGTGCCCACAGTGGCAGCTTTAATGTAAAACAGACTGTGTATTTTTGTTCAGTAACTGTTTCTCACCTGTGCAGCACAACTTGAAAAGTCATTAAAATACAGAATAGTAAGAATTATTTACATGTGTAAAGAGGTTGCTCAGAATTATGCGTGCACATAAAAGAACTCCCTGGTTGAGAAATCAGCAACTGATTTTTAAAACATATATATGAATTATCTTATACGAGAATGCTATTCTAAAGCGAAGGATAACTTGTACAGACGTTATTGAAATCAGAGTTTGATATTTATTATATAATAACTTACAGAAGGGATGGGAGCTTGAAGCTCTTTGCATAGATATGGAAGGGTTAGATATTAATCCATAACTAGAGTAAGGAAACATGAGCTTCGGAAATCATGGACACTAAGCGACATCAGGGTGTCGGGCGGAAGATGAGAGAACCTTTTACATCCATCTGTCCTGCTCTTCGCTCTTTTGTATAAAAAGAAACCTTGCATAACCCCTTCCTATTTATTCCATCCTTCTTTCTTTCCATATCTCATCTGAATATGGTTTCAGTTCTTTTGTAGTAAATGCATAACCCTCCCTTCCCATCTTTGTTTGGCGCTGGAAGGAGGAGGGCAAGGAGGGGGCAGACATGAGAAGCGCAAAACGTACACTGACAAGTGATAGAAAGAGTGGCGTATGGAAATAATGGCTTGCGTTTATCTTTTAAACCTTTCACCAGAAATCTGCTGTATCATTATTCATCGTCATCTAAACTGACAATATATTAATGTTCTATATTATATAACGGGTATTTATTTGTGTATTTATGATTAACCTTTTAAAGCCTAGCAGTAACTTTACATACGACCAGGTTTAACATTAAAAAATTCTACGTGGTGCCCACATTGCTTTTATGTGTTTTGTACGGATCTCAGAACAAACAGCAACTTTTGCCTTATAAAATATTAACAGACTGGTTTTTATAACCGAAGTAGAGAGTGTTTACAGCGCGGTACGCACTGAGTCCTTATATAAAACAGATACGCTTCGTCTTTAAAGGGATAAATGTAAGGCGCGGCCATACGAAACTGTGCAGTGTTTGATGGTAGATTATTGGAGAGGATGTTTTAAAGAAGTGGCCGTGGCCTATTAAAACACTTTTCCAACATGTCTGGCGGGATTAGGGATAACCAAGAAATTCTCTGTCAGGATAGTGGGTGTCCCACTGGGATTCGAACGGGACATTTCCCCGACGCAAGTCTAGAACAACAGAGCTTCAGCCAACCTGCTCAGGTATGTGGGTCCTACATATCTGTAGACAAAGTACACTTGTACAAATTAGGAAAACACTGGAACATTTAGAACATTAGAACATAGGAGGAACATTTAGAAACTTGCTGGCAACGATGATTTACACCGCGACACTCTTTTGAAACAAGTGTTGGGTGTTAAAACTGACCGTACTGCCGCCAACCACAGCACAGTTTTATTAGTTTTGTCAATAGGTGCTACGTGTTTCGGCCGTACTGACCATCCTCAGGCACTTAAATACATTACTTTAAAATTCAAAACAAAATTCACGAATATATATTTTTTAAATTTATACAACTGTAAAAGATTGTGTGCTCTCACTAATTGTGCCAGCTTGTTCAAATTTGTGAGATCTCACAAATTAAAAAAAAAATATATATATAGGCCCGTGTATTTTATTTTAATTTTTAAGTAATGTATTTAAATTCCTGAGGACGGCAAGTGCGGCCGAAATATGTAGCATATATTGGCGAATCTAATAAAACTGTGTTGCGGTTGACGGCATCACGTATGTGAGTTTTAAATATGATATATCCCAACGCGATAAATTCCACAAAAGAGCATTCGGTGGTTTGTGGTATGAGGGAGATATCAGGTGCTCCATTGATACATTTGTACTTAAGTGCCTTTGTTGAAGGCAACTAGTGTCACAGATCGTTACAACATAACACTCTGTCTGATATTGTTATCTTTGTCCGTTACTTCTTTGCACGTGTTGTGAAAAGAACTGAATTATTGTTGTTGTTATTAGCGTTACTCTTACCTCCTTTTCTGTTTTGTGATTTTTTGTATTTTTGTTGTATTTGTGTGCTTGTGCTGCCGATTTAATGGCCTTGTGCTTTTAACCGGCGTTTAAACAAATAAGCACTGCACTGACTTAACCCTTTAAAGATGAAGCATATCTGTTTTATATAAGGACTCAGTGCGTACCGCGCTGTAAACACTCTACACTTCGGTTATAAAAACCAATCTCTTAATGTTTTATAAGGCAAAAGTTGCTGTTTGTTCTGAGATCCGTACAAAACACATAAACGCAATGTGGGCACCACGTAGAATTTTTTAATGTTAAACCTGGTGGTATGTAAAGTTACCGCTAGGCTTTAAAAAGGTTAAAATGAGGTAATGGGGCCTCCGTCGACAGCGCCGTATTTTGTGGCAGGTATTATTCTGAGTTTCGACTAAAAAATGTTATGTTATTTACAGAGTGTTCATGCTACGGTTTGGTTAATTAATTTCTTTAATTAAAATTCGTAGGTAAGTAATAATATTTCCTTAAAACAGACGCTGGCAGTTTCACTTTCAAAAATTCGAACCTTCAATTTCCAAACAAGCGTATCGTAAATGAAAGTGTTTGACTCAGTATGATTATAGCGCACCGGCATAAAGTTCGGTGTGTACTGCGCATGCTCTGGATCAGTGTGAGTATACTAAAACGCGCTAGCGGTGAGTGCGTCACTTAGTACATTCTTGGGTTAGGTATGTGACGTAACACGCTGCGCCCGGGAATCGTACTAACGCATCGTAGTCGGATATGCAAAGCAGCCGTTTCGGATTTTTGTGTTTGATGTCAAAGATAAAATTTATAGCCCAGCCTTTTCATAATCCATTCTTTTTTATTTAAATTCTAGAATAAAAACTCGCGTCTAAACAGTTTTTATGCATATGTAATTTTCTTTTTGTCACTATGTTATACACACTCTATGGAATCATGTGAGACCCCAAATGCACAGTGGTATAAATGGATGAATAGAATTCTTTATAATTTTGTATGTGATTCGTCCCACACCCAGCCCTAATTCTGCCCCCTCCTCCGTACCCCCTCTACTACTCACCACTTCCCCTAACATCCCGCAAGCCGCCTTATATGCACAGCTTATGGTATACGGATACCCAACCAGTCGACCGCGAGACATCATGTATCGGTCTAGCATTACCCCGAAGTTACAGGAAAAAATGTCTAGGCTAAGTGTTCTTGACTTTAAGCTTTCAAACCACACAGGCACTACAACGGAATGTAGTTACAACCAAGAAATAATCCGTCAGCACACCATATATTGTAACAACAGCTACATGTTTCGGCAACATTAATAGCCATCATCGGGCTCTGCGTAGAAAAATAAAAAGTTTTGACGTGCAACTGCAAGTTGAGTGAGAGATCTTAAAATTTACAATGGATTCACTCGCAGTATTAGTACAAAATATGTACGAAATAATAACGCCAACTAATGCACCAAAATATATATAATCTTTATTCGTGAAAGTCTCCTACATGTTTCGACCCTGCTGGGCCATCTTCAGGGAGAACAATATTGATACATTATGGTTGCGTTTATACAGGTAATTGTGAATGTGCCCTGGGCACAGTGTATCAAAACTATTCTCTCTGAAGATGGCCCAGCAGGGTCGAAACATGTAGGAGACTTTCACGAATAAAGATTATATATATTTTGGTGCATCAGTCGGTGTTTATTATTTCGTATGATACAGTGCACGGACATGGGACATACAAAATATGTAGTCTAAAATAAAGTATGCTGTATATATATTTGAAAAGCATATACATACATATATATAAAGGCAGTATAGTATATATATGTGTTATGTAGGTTAAAACGCATATCTAAATAAAAAATTAATTCATAGGCTGTCTTTTAGGTGGCGTAATTTGAGAGGAACGTGTACATATGTATGTATCTGTGTGTGTAATTAGTATCATGAGGTGTCCCGTGCACACAGCAGCCTGAGTACGCACTGCAATAACAAGTATCTTGAATCATAAAAACGATTGAAAAAATTACCAACAAAATGAACATTACGTTTATTTCTCTATTTTATGCTAATGAATTAGCATAAAATAGAGAAATAAACTTAATGTTCATTTTGTTGGTAATGTTTTCAATTGTTTTTATGATGTAATGCACGGAGATGAAACCCGTTAAGTCTTGAAGCATGTTCTGAACTTTATTATTGTATATGAATAGACGAAAACTGCGTTTAATTTCGTTTGTGTTCAATTTACGTAGTCGTTCGTTGGAGTGACATATAATAAAGTTAACGCATTTAAAAAAGCATTAGCAAATGCCCGGTTGTGTTTACCATAAAGACCAATATGGTCCCCATGAAGGTAGCCGATCTGCATCTAGCTAACTGAGGCGTGGGCCCAGTTAACCTCATCACGCGCATTAAAGCTCGGAACACCCTTCATGGCTGGGCAATATAGGCCTGTGCTAATCCACAATGCATTAACCCTTTAAAGACGAAACGTAATGTGTTTTATATAAGGACTCAGTGCGTACCGCGCTGTAAACACTCTCCACTTCGGTTATAAAAACCAGTCTCTTAATGTTTTATAAGGCAAAAGTTGCTGTTTGTTCTGAGATCCGTACAAAACACATAAACGCAATGTGGGCACCACGTAGAATTTTTTAATGTTAAACCCGGTGGTACGTAAAGTTACCGCTAGGCTTTAAAAGGTTAACAAACAAAAGTAGGAAGCTAAGTGTTTCAAATGGCTGTATATCCTGATTTCCATAAGACATAGGTATAGATGGTTTTACTTACTTACTTGCACGTCTTAAGCAATTTGTAATAATGCCCCCTGATGATGGCATAATTATTTGCCGAAACATGTTGGGGAACTAAAAGACAAAGTTTGATAAATACACGGTAACACTGTGCATAAGTTGGGTCTCTTTTACTGTATTGAATATATGCACGGAAATGAACACCACAAAATGTAAAGTTTATTTGAAATATATTTGTGTGGTTTCTCATATAGTTTATTGAATCTCTCCTGCATCTCTTCAAGTGGTTCATTGGTTTTTAACGTGATATGAGAGCTGAATAGAGACGTCATGCGGTCACCACTTATTTTGCTGCATACATAAATTACCTTAGCAAAGGTGGATATATTATAGGTTATTTTACCCCACAAATGTTTATACCTCGGGATTAAACGGCGCTAACTTTTTAGTCGCGTTTCCAAAATTGCGAAACGCAACTATTTTCTAATTCATGTCAGTCCGTCTGTCCGCATGGAAAACCCGGCTCCCACTTGACGGATTTTTCACGAAATTTGAGTATTTTTCGAAAAGCTGTCGAGTGTTCACGTTTCATTAAAATCGGACAAGAATAACGGGTACTTTACATGAAGACCTGAGTACGTTTATGACAATATCTGGCTGAATTCTTCTTAGAATGAGAAATGTTTCTGACAAAATTTGTAGACAAAACCAAAACACACATTTTATGTTCAATAACTTTTTTCCGAAAAACCGTCCCATGTGTGATGTCCCATGTGTGAGATAATGTGGAAAAATACGGTAGAACCGGACAGGTCACAGATGGCAATATAATACGGCGCATGCGCTTTGCATGCTGGATAACTAAGGCTGCAGAAACACACACTTATAATATTTAATACTTATTGCTTTCCCACGGCAACAATGGTTACGCCCACGCGTCTCAATTTTACGTTATACGCACGTTGTCTGTCTTGTTCTACATCCAATGCTTAGCTTTACTTTAACTGATAAGAATTAATATAAATGCAATTTTTATGTCAAAATTGCAAATCGGCATGAAAATAATTTTGAAATTGAACCCAAGCCAATAGTAACACAGTTTACATAAAATATAATATTTTATGATGAATATAATTACATCGTTCATTAATATGAAAGTGACGTGAATTTTATGAACCTAAGATTAATAATAAATTTTGACACCTGGAGCGCTGTGTTGCTGCGACAGCTGGAATATTTCGGCAGCCTGTTTTCTGCACGTCGCATCCCTGGGCATTACGAAGGTTTGCTTCTGTACGCTTGTTGTCGATACCCAGCTGAACATTACGTCGTGTAGTGCGTCATCTTCTGTACGCAATGACTTCATAAAGGCACTGCAACGTGTTTAACCCTTCAAAGGCGAAGCGTATCTGTCTTATATAAGGACTCAGCGCGTACCGCGCTGTAAACACTCTCCACTTCGGTTATAAAAACCGGTCTCTTAATGTTTTATAAGGCAAAAGTTGCTGTTTGTTCTGAGATCCGTACAAAACACATAAAAGCAATGTGGGCACCACGTAGAATTTTTTAACCCTTTAAGGACGAAGCGTATCTGTTTTATATAAGGACTCAGTGCGTACCGCGCTGTAAACACTCTCCACTTCGGTTATAAAAACCAGTCTCTTAATATTTTATAAGGCAAGAGTTGCTGTTTGTTCTGAGATCCGTACAAAACACATAAACGCAATGTGGGCACCACGTAGAATTTTTTAACCCTTTAAGGACGAAGCGTATCTGTTTTATATAAGGACTCAGTGCGTACCGCGCTGTAAACACTCTCCACTTCGGTTATAAAAACCAGTCTCTTAATGTTTTATAAGGCAAAAGTTGCTGTTTGTTCTGAGATCCGTACAAAACACATAAACGCAATGTGGGCACCACGTAGAATTTTTTAAACCCATTGCCACCACCACCGCTTGTACACTTGTCACTGCAAACAGCTACACGGATATTTCTTTTGTACCGTCTTCACGCCTTATACTCTCTGCGCCACTGATCTGTCAGTCATTCACCATTGCCTGGAAGGCTTGTGTTGCACGACACATGTGAAAAACTGTACTTCACCCGCCAGTGACCATGTTCTAGCAGTTACACTCTAACCAATGCATTACATTCCTTTTTTAAACATCTTTTTTTCTGCCTTCTACCATTCCAACCATATACATACATACATACACCCAAGTCACACTTTTTGCACGTGCAATAATACGTGACATTTTTAGCAACAACAGAAGTCTACGCGCTGGTACATACCATATCTGTGTGCAAGAATGGCGTATAGTACGCTTAACTTCAAGATATAAGCTGTTTCCGGTCCCTTAATAACTACAGAAATGTCGGTTGCGCCGTATTTTGAAATCCTAGCGTTATTAATCTACAGTCAAACCTGCAGGCGAGATAGAGCGGGACAGATCACTTGCGTGCGTGACCAAAGCTCTGTAACGTACACTCTGTGCTTTGTTTTACTTACGAATTAGTCAGTAAGTCACTCGGACTGTGCCGAATTATTGGATGTTAACGAACAGTGATATGGAAATGAACTGGAGGGAAGCAGTCGTGGAAATAACATCGCGGCATCTGCTGGGAGCGACTGAGGAAAGCTATAAAAATAATTCAGTTCAGATACTCGATATCCCAGACGAGATTCGAATCAGTGCCTCTTAAATACGAGTCAGCGGCACGGCTGCTTGAGGCGAATTGTTGGGCAGCCTCTGCCTGCTGAAAATTTTAATATTGTTACAATACAGTTCCGTAACGAATAAATTACGGTCGAACCTGGTTACAACAACATCACTTTATGCGACACCTCGTCTATAGCGTCAGATATTCTGTGGTACCAATTAATTCCTCACTGTTAACCGTAATATTACACTACTCGGTTATAACGACACTCGTTTATAACGACACAAAATATTCAGTCCCCCCTTCATGACGTTATAACCGAGTTCGACTGTATTTTTTAACATTAATGTTGCTGCTATATGAGTAAACCTAGATGTGGGTGATCGAATAAAGAAGAAAGATTGACGGGACACGTGGCACGTATGGGGGAGACAAGAAGTGCCTATAGGGTTTTGGTGGGGGAAACCTGTTGGGAAAGAGACCACTTGGCAGACCCCGGCCTAGTTGGGAAGGTAATATTGGAACGGATCTTAAATAAATAAGTTGGGAGAACGTGAACTGGCTTGATCTGGCTCACGATAGACACAAGTGTCGGGCTGTTGTGAATACAGCAATGGTGCCTTGGGGTTCTGTAAAAAGCAGCACATTTCTTCACTAGTTGAGGAACTCAGATTTTCAAGAACAAGTCTGCACTATGGGGTTAGTTTGTTTGGTAGCTGGTTGGTTGGTTGGTTGGTTGGTTGGTTAGTTAGTTAGTTAGTTAGTTAATTAGTTAGTTAAATGAATAAACAAGAGCTGAAAGTCTTTGGCTAGATCCACCGCTTTATAATGCCTTATTGTCAGTGCCTAATCAGCCTTGGTGTGCCCTCACAGTCAGTAACAGTTTTGTAGCTGAATTTAAACGCATTTCTTCTTAGTATAATTTACTACGCCGATCCCAGTGGCCGCGCGGTCTAAGGCGTGGGTCTGCGGCCGAGCGCTTGCTGGGATCGTGGGTTCGAATCCCACCGGGGGCATGGATGTTTTTCTTGTACAGTGTTTGTGTTGTCAGGTAGAGGTCTATGCGACGGGCCGATCCCTCGTCCAGAGGAGTCCTACCAACTGTGGAGTGTGTCTGAGTGTGATCAAGTGAAAATAAACAAACCTGTACACGTGCTGTGAACAAGTAGGTAGAAGAGGGAAGGACTGCGGAACGATATTTTACTACATAATGCCAAGCATTTTATTCGTAAATTAAATGATGTCCTTTCTGTGTTACATGTACATCTACTTCTACTTTTAATGCTTGAATACTTCTTCCGCTAATCAAACATATATATATATATATATATATATAACGGCTCAACATGTAAAATATTGTAACGTATCAAGAATTATATCTCATTAAAGCTCGGAACTTGTAGATCTGATTTGCGCTAAATGCGAGGGAAAATGTGTCTGTTATTTGTAGCGTGACAAGCTTCCAAAAATACGGAGTGTCCATTTTATCATGTCCCTGAGAACTCCAGCTTTATCGCGTAGGAAGCCTACATCCAGGTATGAGTTTCAACACTTAGGCCGGTAAGTTGAACCGCAGGGGGCGAAAAATACCTGAACGCTACGGGTACACGACTTGTATTGGGGACAAGACAAAATGCACGCACTATATAGTCCTATTTCCAATAACAGATCTGCAAAAAGAAAAGAAAAGAAAAGAAAAGAAAAAAGAAAAGAAAAAAGAAAAGAAAAAAGAAGGAAGGAGAAGACAAAGTCCCAGTACCTAAGCACGGCAAAATGAGACGTACGAAGGTAAATTTCTACGAATTTTGTACCTGGACGCTGAAAGGGGGGGTTATTGGTCAGATTTACATCCTAGCCACAGTTTATCTAGGTAAAGAAACTTTTGTATTCTTCAAACAATAATTTTTACATGCAATATAATCATGAATGCCAACGCTAAATGCAATATCACAAAGAAACCGCACGTGGAAAAATCACATTACTTGTGACTTGCTCATTTCCAGTCTTGCTGCTTCGTGCAAAGTCTGAAGTTTTGAAGGCGCTCTCCTTCACATTTCGGTACGTTGTGACAGATAAAAATGACAATAGCACTCATTGTATTCCTCGCTTGGTAGAAGCATACCAAAAACTTCAAACAATATCGTATCTTTGATCTCACCGAAAGCTGAATCAAATACAGGGAACTAGCATAGTCATGTCGGTTGCATGCCCGCTTTTCGCATTCCGTTTAAGAAGTGGGTGTGTTCATAAACGCCTTCCCCTGTTCATAAAACTTATCAAAACAAATTAAACATTCTCAACCTGCACAGTTGAATCTACTAAATATTCTCCAGGCAACAATTTAGCTTCCTGTAGCATTCGTAAGGAAGACCACAGACAAGTACTGCACGTGGCCGACGACCCTCCTCTGCGCTGTAATATAAAACTTCTCCTACTTGAACAACATCACGTGGTTAACGCCATTTTTCATGCACGCTACTGTACTTGGTCACCAAGTGATTGGCGTCGTAAGTATTGCCTTATTGGCGATGAGGCCTGAGGTTACGGTGCTTGAAGGGTGTGTTTGAATGGAGGAGAGGGGAGGCACATGGAGGGTAGACAAGAAAAAGCACAATGAGGACCTTAACAACTTAACGTATTTCACCAAATACAGAGTTTTCATTATATGACGCTGCGTAAACACTGAATTAGTCAACACCCGCTCGCTTTTATAAGAATTTCTGCAGGCCGTACACTGATAGCATGCATTCCAACCATTGTTACCAAGCTACTGGTCATGATCCGCAGATCGTTGCTTTGAAACCGCGCATCTGACAGTCACAGTTACACGTTAACCAAGTAATGTAATAACTATTAATCCTAAAAGGTTTAACCTTTTAAAGCCTAGCGGTAACTTTACGTACCACCAGGTTTGACATTAAAAAATTCTACGTGGTGCCCACATTCCGTTTATGTGTTTTGTACGGATCTCAGAACAAACAGCAACTTTTGCCTTATAAAACACTAAGAGATTGGTTTTTATAACCGAAGTGGAGAGTGTTTACAGCGCGGTACGCACTGAGTCCTTATATAAAACAGATACGCTTCGTCTTTAATATGTGGTATAAAAATGTATTATGCACGTGCATCATATTGTATATGAAGTCGAGTTCCTTTCTTCCCTTCCATTAGACAGTAATGGCTAAAGAAATCGCTTCAGAAGGCCTGGATTCGATTAATCTGGCTCAGGATAGGGAGAAATGGCGGGCTCTTGTGAACGCGGTAATGAACCTTCCGGGTTTCATAAAATGCGGGGTATTTTTTTTAACTCGCTGCGGAACTGGTAGCTTCTGAAGGATTCTGCCTTGTGGCGTGTTACTGTAACTGGTGGCGTATCTTCTAAGGGCTACAGCCTGTTGTCAGGGGGCGAGCAGGCGGATGCAGACAGCGACCTTTGTGGGCGTCAAGTAGCAGGTGTATGTGTTAGGGCAGGTCGTTAGAAGGAACTGCAGCAAGGTACGCCTGCTGAGAAACGTAGTTCACAGAATGGTTATTTGACCCCTTCGTGTTTTCAAAGCGCTTATTGTGTGACGGTTTACTGTGTTATTTGGGTGCGCTCGCTTCTCGTTTCGGTTTTATTAGCCACTGCTACACATTAGTTCTCAAAACTTTTGAACGAAGGGCATTAAACATACTGAGGGTCACACGTATCGACGTACAGGTGAAGAGTTACCACTTTATTCCGTGCTGATTCGTGGCATATCCGCGTAGCCAAGAAACCAACGCAATTCGAACAGCATAAATACACAACAAGTAACCCTCACCACTAGCAATTGTAGCGAAGCAATGGATCGTGCTATAGCATTCACATTGGCGTGACTGCGGAAGGGCAAGGGTGGCACCCCGCCCCCGACCCAATATCTTTCTACTTAAGAATGCTTTTTTTTTGGCTACCGAGTGGAAAAGTTTCAAATAAAAAAAATATTGGGGTAAGAGTGGGTGCCGATCCCAGTGGCCGCGCGGTCTAAGGCGTAGGTCTGCGGCCGAGGGCTTGCTAGGATCGTGGGTTCAAATCCCACCGGGGGGCATGGATGTTTGTCTTGTACAGTGTTTGTGTTGTCAGATAGAGGTCTCTGCGTCGGGCTGATCACTCGTCCAGAGGAGTCCTGCCGAGTGTGGTGTGTGTCTGAGTGTTATCGTGAAGCCTCAACAATGAGGAGGCCCTGGCCCACTAGAGGCTGTCGCGCCACGGGGGGGGGCGTTACGTGGTCTAAGGCGTAGGTCTGCGGCCG
>BLKM01003049.1:0-12803 GCA_013340265.1 Coptotermes formosanus
GACTCATTCTTCCATTACAGCTCCTGCCCTGATGCACCAGCAGCATGCGACTGGAACACGTACAACAGTGCCGGCCCCAATGCCCACGTACTCACCGGTGCCTTGGTGGGTGGTCCAGATAGCAATGATAGCTACACGGACTCTCGCAGCGATTACATCTCCAACGAAGTGGCCACAGATTACAACGCAGGCTTCCAATCAGCTGTCGCCGGTCTCCTCAAGGCAGGCGTGTAACCTCACACAGCACTCACTTTCTACCTATCCACTGCGCGTGTGTACAATTTGACAACAAAGATGTAATATTCTTCAGAAAAGTGCAATAAAAGTTTACACTTCAACACACCACCTCTTATAAATAAAATTCTCCCCTATTAAGAACGTACAAATACCTGGGAAATCGTCGGAGGGTTTTTCGACAGAAGCGTTCAGAAACAAATGCAAAACAGTAGGATACCGATAACAATTACTTTGAACAATAAAGAGTTATTCAACACAACATTAATTCACGCTTGGTGGAACTACCGCATACAAATACCCAGACTCACATACAGAATTAGACGCAAATGACAGTTTAATAGAACTATGAGGAATTCCCCCGTCACAAAAGAAATAAAAAATAATTGCATTGCATTGCTGGGTACAAACCAAACACACGGTAAATTCGTAAATTCCGTAAATAAATGTTTACATTTCAACACACCACCTCTTACAAATACAAGTTCCCCCTGTTAAGAACAAACAACAAATATGTGGGAAATGCAGTTCCAGAAAAGACACCAAAAACATTTGCAAGGTGTTGCAGAATAGAAACTAAACAAATGTCCGTGCCCATGACACCATTAAGGACCCTGCTTCACCAGCTCTTCGTAGATCCGCTCGAGTGCTAGGTCAACGTCAATGAAAGACAGAGTTTCTTTAGTTCTATGTATCAGTGGTGGGAACATGCTGACATTGCTTTTCCTGTGTCACACATTCAACATTCATAATGACTCATAAGCATTTCAGACCAAGATTGGAGATAATGGACTGTAGAATGTAGTAGCCGACATCTTAATGATGGGTTTAAGACTCTTTTGAGGTGACATTAGTGTTATTCATGAATCATTTTTGAAGAAACATCAAAATGTCTTACCCAAAAAGAGGGAAATCATCATTTATTAGCATGATAATGAAGAATATTAAACTGCAACATCATCTGTAAAACAGCTAATTTTTATATACCAAATATGTAACTGCTGGTGTTATGAATGAATAAGTTAGTCAAGATGCATGGAATAAACACTATTGAAACAGAAAAAAAGGGTCAGACAGGTCTGTCTCATTTGAAACATGAACCACGCAGCTCCTAAACAGATGTTATAAGCATTACTGCTTCAGTCAACTTGTTCACTTTTAATATTGTGAACGCAAAACTCCAAGCTAACACTCCCTGACAACACAGTGTTACACCCACCTGAAAAAGATTTTACGTACAAGCTTCCATCAATGACAAAGAAAGCAAGATGTAACCATCCTCTAGGTACTAAATTTCCAGTTTCGGTTACTAAACAGGCAACCAGCGGTTCGCAAGGTCCTTTCTCAGGAATGATGCAGGGGAGTGTTAATGTGCCTCTTCAGATATCCACCCATTCTCAAATCAAGGAAAAACACTTGCTATCTTTGGATGACTGCTCCAGGTTTTATTGCATATTTGTGCTACTTTATATAGATTATAATTTGATCCAATTTACATACACAAATTTTGCTATTGGTGCTGGTCATAGAGTGCTAATATGCTCCTGTATTAACCAGTATGATTAATACAGGAGCTATTCATCACTGCAGACTTGTTCACATCAACTGTACTCACTTGTTCCGGGTACAGCCTCGTTTGCTGCGGGTACTACACTAATGTTCACATTCCAAAAAGCAAAGTCTGTCCAAGCACCTAGCCCATTAGCAAAAACTGCTAGGGAAAGGGTTAAAAGGCAATTTACCGTAATGGCTAGGCGAGATCCAACTGATGTTCTACAACAACCACTAGGGTAGCTGGGATACTTACAGCCCCTAAAGATATTATAATCAGAAATACAGGTAACATCTCCTTTTACACTTAAGGGCATGGCCCCAAGCTCAAACTTGAACCTTGAGCAGTTACAAATATCACAGAGATGGTATGGTGCTTGTCAGAAGCACGGACAGGGAAAAGAGACCATACTGGTGTCAAGCATGTGACAAAGTCTGTCACCAGGATACCACTGCAGCTTGGCCATTTTGCCAAAGAGGTGCCAGTAACAATACGTTTAACAAAAACTGCAACATCAATGTTACTTTTATACACATTGCCTAAACTGTCCTCCATAAATTCCTGAGGTTTATTTATCAAATGTTGCATCAACTAAACAGATCCTAAATCCTGCAGCAAGATATACATAAAGTACCCTAAGCATTTAAAAACAAAAAGTTGAAGACGTCTCTAACCTCATGTATGAGTGTAATTTACCTCTGTTTTAACACAGCCACAGAAGTTGAAAGTCGATGTTGCCGCACATATTCTGGCACAATATCGTGCAACCACTCAGGTGCAACTTCTGAAACCTGCCGCAAATAACAGCTTCCAGTCTGGACAACTTCAGTAAACAAAACAAAATGAGGTTGCAAGCCATACAGTACAGATGAAGGATGGATGGCAACTATCTGTCGTGATTCAACCTACAAAAGAAGTTACAGGAAAAACATTCTTACAAAAATATTGTTCGATTTTGCTTTAAAATTTAAAGACAATGTTGTATTGTTACAACAGAGTGCTCACCTGAGATGGAAACATACTGGTAGAACATCACAGTGGCAATTTATTGTGTGACCGTACAGGCTACTGACTCTTGTGTCAGTCTTTGCTTACACAGAACTGTGTAACTAATTAATGTGACAAGGTGACACCAACTTGCCATATTTCCCAGAAATGGCCCCTTCAGCCTTTAAAACTTCTGAAGTTTATCCTCAGGCAATAAAGCAATTACATGGATTATTTACTTCTGCGCGGCTTAACTGTACCAGTGTTTAGTCGCATTCTTCAGATTCTCCCAAAAACACAAATTACAGTAACTACAATCAAGAAACCAAGAAGGCCAAATTCCTTTACTAATTATTCTGATCTCAAAAACGTCATATATAGTGGCTATTAACTTGTATGTGGTACGTGCTGTAGCAATGGCTTCATGAAAATGCCCATCTGTTAAATGGCTACAATATGTCATTAACATACTGGTCTGAATTCCCAACTGATGAAGAAATACTGAATCAAAGATTCAACATGCACTTACTGCACACCATGTTCCGGCATTTTTACTGTGTCATGACACTTGTCAAGTAGCATAAGGATTTTCGCTACTCCACCACATCCATCAACTGATATGACCATCAAGGAAAAACCATGCCTTGTAATTTATGAACAGCAGCTCTGGAACCACAACTCCAGTCATGTGTAGTTTGAAACAAGTTGCAAAAGTGAATTCATGCTGCATAATCTGACTGTTTAAGCTCACGCACAACAATTACTTTAAATGAAGAAATGAAGTCTTCTGGCTGTGTATGCACATCCCAGGTACATACCAGTTCCTTGAACCAAGTGCCTGAAGGTTTCTGTGATCTTTAACTGTGCTTGAATGCCTTAATATTCTTCTTCAATTAATACACTGCTCTTACACTGTCTCTTCTTGTCACAAACTGAAACTGTGGCCAACCACTTTTAGATGAGCTTCAATACGTACAGCTTTGTAGCAGCTAATTCTTGAGGGTATTCACAGGCAAAATGCCAAATGCAGTTTCTGTCTGCTTCCTCTTTCATGAATGGTTTAACTATGAAAACTTGGTATTGAGTTCTATTACTTAGTGCAAGAGCAACAGAATTCAGACCTTAAAACAAGACATCTGAGCAAACAGGCCCTTCAGCTACAACCATAAAGATCACAACATGTTTACTGACTGTGTGTAAGAGTCAAGTGTTATAACCAGCATATTGTGCAGTGATCACAGTGTTGCAGTGTTTCCTGCTCATGGGAACTTCCTTGATTATAGAGCTGACTTACATAAGTCAACAAATTATCTGTAAGACATGAAGTTTAAGTGGCAGTATAAAACAGATCTTGGTGCATAACATACAGGAGAGTCTCAAAATTGTACGTTTCACCAGATCTTAAGATAATCAAATCAAGGATAAGATAGACAGTGCATGTAGCAAGTATGGGAGAGACAACACCTTCACAGAAGATTCTGGTCAGCAATCCTGAATGGAAGCCAAATTGGTACACATGGCAGGTCAGCATTAAAACACAACTTAACATGCAAGCAAGAACACAGAATAAATTTACATGACTTGTACGTTGTCCTGACATGCACGTCACAAATTCAACCCATGCATGTGACAAACTCAACCCAAACTGAAGCACGTATTTCCAGCCAGATGAGCCACATTATAAAAGAGGCTTGCAATACTGTGTGGACTGTACAACAGCACATTGCCCAGTTCTTTTTCTACTACTTGTGGGTACACATACGGAAGTAGTAGGTGTGCAAATGCATAATGTATATATACAACAGACCCTATCAAGTTATCAAGTGAGTGATCAAGCAAATGTGCTGGTCCCACAGCAGCAAACCAGACAGCATGAAGCCCTTAAAATCTGTAAGTATGGCACTCATACACCTATGTACTTACAGTTAGATACTGTCTTTCTCTTTGCAGTTCAGCAATATTCATGAATAAGCCAGTTACAAGACACCTCCTCACTTGATCCACATTTTGGCCACAAGAGGATGACGGAATCTTACACCGCTGACAAAGGTCAGCCAACTGAGAGCGAACTGCACTTGCATACTGAAGATTCCGCACATTTAAGAAATTTTCATGGCACCATTGCTGTAAAAATTAAATATACAAAAAATTACCAAACAACAACAATGATGATGGTAACAACAACAGCAACAGCAGCAGCAGCAACAGCCTCTGGCCTGACATCTTCACACCCTACCCCCACCAACTGATTCTTTTAACCTATTTTGTCCAATTTCTTGTATAGTACTGCATAAAATCTGTAATTCTGTCAAATTCTGTCATTACTCATTAATGTCCTTCATGGCCATGAGTGTAAACCATCTCTAACTGAAACTCATGTAACTACAATATGTTCTCATGCCAGTATATCACTGCTTCCATAGTCTCTGTCAGGTCTTATGTAAAGACATAAACAATACAGAAAGAAAGCAATGGCAACCATACGTCATTTTACTACAAAAGTCAATTCATTTGAAAACTGACTTACCATAAGGTGGTAACACAGCAGTAATTAACAGAAAAGATGTATGATGAGACTTCCTTTTATTTTTAGGACCCGAGTTTAATGATGAACACAGCGATAGTTTCTTCTAGTGCAGGGATTCACAGATTTTCCAGAAATCCAGGAGCCACCTCAATACTGTAGGTGCCATAAGAGTGAAGAAAGCAAGTTCTATACAGACCACCCAGAAATATTAAGCACCATAAAAAAAAATTTAGTAGCTGAGTGACCTGGCACCTGGGATTTGTGCATGCCTATTCTAGGGCACTAACTTTCATGTCAGTTGAACAATTAAGGGATCTTACTACAGCATACAATGACTATGAAATTTATTAATCCCTTCACTGTCACATCACTTTGTGAAAAAAAAAAAATCTCCTAAAAATGGCGTGGCTGTTTGGCAGTACATGCACATACAGAGAAAAAACTCATATAAAATCTGCTTTCTACGTAGGACAAATGTTTTTGTACCTTAACAAAGATAATTTTCACTTGCAGAAAAACTGTTTAAAAGCATAGCAGAACAGGAAGGAGGAGGAGGAGAAGGAGGAAAAGGAGGAGGTTGACTGAGACAAGTTGAAAGAAACAATATTTGTTTTCATGTTTTTTGTTTAAATATGAAGTGAATTTCTGCCACAAAATCCGCTTTGCATGTAAGCATGATGCATATTTGTAACTCTCGTACTTTTTAGCAAAAAAAAACTTCAAATAACTATGGCATTTCTTAAAACGTTGCCATAAACAACAATACACAAACGCTTACAAACACCATTCTTCAGCTGAAATATGTCATATGGCAAATATACAGTGTCCTTTTTATCATGTCCCTAGGCACAGCAGCTTTACCACATAAAACACCTGTGTCTACTGAGACATCCTGTCAAAGCTCCCATTCTCAGTAACATCTTCACAGGGGCTCTTAAACGTAAAAGATTTACCATGTCCTTGAATTCTTGAAATAATGTTAACCACATTACTCCCAGTTACAAAAATACTGTACATGGATGAACAAAGCGTGGTCACTTACTTCAATACTAATACATACTTTTCAACACTTGCTCTTACAACAGTACAGTCCATTTGTATACATAAAAACCACACTCTCACCACCATTTTCTTCCTTTCACTACAGGTAAGATAGTGCACCTAAGACGCGTAATTATGGAGTTCCTGTATGTGGGCAGCTTGCTACACCTATCTGTTGAAAGATCAGTAGAAACAGATTCTCACCTCAGAAAGTATCGGCAGTGTGAAGTGGGAGACATATCGTGAATAATTGATCACAGACTGTTCATAGTAAAATGCTGGTGGGGATTTATTAGTTCAAAGGAATTCAGAGGCTGCTTGCAATAAGCACAAAATTGTGCACCCAGGTAACACTCCTTGATTACTCCTTCACCACGAAATAAATTATTTCCTGCGGTTGATTCAGAATATTCAGATTGTTCCGTCACATGATGTTTATCTCCCATTTGGTATTTACAGTTATGAAATCCTCTACATTTAAGAAACATTGACTGATTCCTTAATCATTCCATCCACAACTAACTGTTCTAACATATTCATACAACATTCCAATTACCTGCACAAAATTTTAACCATGCTTACTACAGCTCAATCGATTAGTCACTTGACATACTCTGAAGGTACACCAAACTACGTAATCCCAGTAAATGTCCAAACAAAGCCAGCGCTGGCTGTAGCCACATTCAAATATCAATATACACAATTTTCAGTTATAAATGGCATAGGGATACACACTGATTACATGCCAATTCTAATCCTCTTGATATAGGGCGATCCAAGCAGTGTGTCAGGGATAAATATTCAATTTGACAAAGGAACTAGGAAGACCTTACTGAACTTCACCTTCTTACTTGTTTTGGCCATGCCCATTACAGAACGGAAACAGGCAAAAACTCACATTTTCCTCAAGGACCTCCAGACAACAATACAAATACTTTTTGTGAAATCTTATTCTTTCCCTAAACAATAGTATGTGATATTTAATGCCCCTGATTGACAAAGATGCTATACTAACTGGCTAACAAGCCTATGTGTCTGGTTGTGAAAGCCGTAACACCAAAACCTTGTGATATTCTAGTTGACACAATACATGAAGCACAAACGGTTCAATACGCAGGCAGAAGGCTAACATAATGTGACAGCAGCAACGAGCATTAAGCATTATTTCAGTACAGTTTACTTTCAGAAAATAAAACTATGTACCATCAAATTACTTTCCGGGTGACAACCATATGCAGCCTGTCATTAGGCAAACATATCTAAGAACGTTGTAGAAGTCACTCGAGGGGACAGGGTGATTCACAGACTGCTTTACAATTCACATGTTATAAAATATGAAAGATAACTGGACATACCTTCTTCTGAGTAACAGTGCTGAACATTCTGTATATGTTGAGAAGAGTGATGTGATCTCCTGATGTTGAGACAAACTTCTCATGAGCTGCTATGGCCTGCTCACGCTTGCTAGGAGGTGTAACAAACACAGACTCACTTGACATTAAGGCCACAATGCTCAGAATCTCCTCTCTAAATTAAAAACAGAGATCATACCAGTTACAGTTTCGTGGTGATGATTATTTGGGTTTCATACAAGAAGGTCCTGAACAGTTGAATAATTAATAGCTGCCTAAACAATGCTCTGTGATATGGGGTGCTAGTTTGTTAATTTTTCAATATAAAAGTTTTATGTTGTCTCCTTATATACCAAAAAGATTTTTCTGGCTTTTATCACAACCAAACAATGGTCAGCATCACACTGACATATAAAGACTCGACATCTATTGTATGGCCATGTACAGAGTAGCTCAAAAGATGGTTTGAGGACATGCGTGCAGGACATGAAATTTCTGAATTTCAGAGTTGCTGTCTAAGTGGTCATGAAAGTGCAATAAATGTGTCCACAAACCTCTCACTGTGCACTATTTTTACTGTTCATATGTAAAAGCCCCAACATGGAACCCAATTTTAAAGCAGTTAGTGAAATACGTAAATCTCAGTTTGAGAGAGAGAGAGAGAGAGAGAGAGAGAGAGAGAGAGAGAGAGAGAGAGAGAGAGAGAGAGAGAAATGTTGGTAAGAAAGTTCCAATAAGCTGATAGAATATTCACACATTGTACAGACTATTGCATAAGGAAGCAAAGTGAATGTAGCAATACATCCACTTGAATAATGTTTTACAAAATTTTGCAATATCTGAAGAAAATGTAGTGCTGTATGTAGAATGAATTGGGCATGAAGAGAACATTGTTTGTTATAATAAATGACTATGCCACACCAGAAATTGAAAATAGTTTGGTAATTCTCCATCCACCAAAGTCAACATACAGTTAACATGAAATGTTACAAGCAATCACATCAAGATCTTCTGAGGTTCTCCTCAAATACAGGCTCCGGCTTTTTTAATATCATGAATAAAGCTTGTATCTAAACTTTTCTTGCACATCCAGTATTCAAGGACATTATGTACATTACGTTGTCAATCACGCAGTCTCCAACAAACAGTCTGCAAGCATCATCATATTCTTAGGCCACCAGACCACAACACAGAAGCTACGGTATATTAGTGAAGTGTCACAATAACTGGAGCTCTCATAAAATCCCATAACAGCAACAACCATCCGTGTAAGCTCCTCAATAATTTCTACCTAAGCAGGCAACACTTTATATAAATTTAATTTCTTTTTACACATTTGTAATGCAATATCCAAGTGGGTTCACAACATGTTTCAACATAATTCCAAACCAGTGCATTTTAAAAATGGGGTTCTAATATGGGCAAGGCCTAAACAAAGGCATATACTAAGATATTAATAAAATACATCACACAGAAATGGACTGCAAACTGGACTGAACTGGCCGACAAGCAGATCTAATGGTGACATTCAGTGGTGGTGATATGTCCTTTACATAAGAGGAAGGAATTAAGGTTAACATCACTGCTCATGAAAGATCATGCACTAGGTGTTGTTACTTGCATATTTTGAAGAAATCTGTAACAGAATGAAAAAAAAAGGCTGAGACACACAGAAATATACTTAATATAAAGCTGTACATACAAGCAACCATAATCTTTAGCCGATAGCAAGATCTTGCTGAAACGTGGGTCCAGAGGAAATAGAGCCATCTGATTTCCCAAATTAGTGAGCTTAGTACTTTCTACTGCATCGATGGCTCCAAGTTGTTTCAGCTGTCGCAGTGCACCATTCACTAACTGAAAGCATATACGCCACAGTATGAAAAATTTTAGATACTGATCTTATAATGTGTCACTTCCACTGCGTACATCCTTAATAAATCGTAAAATTGAAACCAACTATGCACACTGCTATTGGGACTACCCAGCTACTTTCAGTATATCACCAACACAATTCAGCCCATCTGGGCCAGTGTCAAGGAGTTCAATAAATAAGGAAGTATCAAATATTTACAGTATGACTCTGTGCGCACACGTGCGTGCGTGCACGTGCATGCACACAGCAGGTCCTATAATACGAATAAAAAACTTTCATTAGGGGGCCTATTAACTAATGCAATGTGTCATATTTGTATATCAACAGTAGATAGGAGGGTTGTTTCCAAACATTCATGAAAACTTTAATATCGTTAAAATACATCACTGTGTTGTGTCAACAGAAGCTGTGAAGAGGCTGCTGGATGCTGTACATGACTTGCTTCTAACGGTTCAAAGTGATTTACTTAGTGGTACCAGAAAGTCTGTAGTATAAAAATGCACATTGGCATCAAACTGGAGTCAGTGCATGATCTCAAATAAAGGGTTATGTTCCCTGACCATTTGCTCCCCCATTAGTTAATTATTATTCTTACAAAAATAAATATACAAGTTTTCATAGGGTATTAATTCTCCAGCCTCTTCGGGAATGTGCCGTTAGTTCGACAGTTATGTCAATAGCAACATACGATTGTCCATTATGAAAAATATGCAATACATATGCAGACTGTAAATTGTTAGACTGAGTATGTGTAACACACTCATTACATTTTGTCCTACGAGGTCTCTCAGGTTGCCCTATGCAATTCCTTCTACAACTCTGGCATGTCAGGTTACATGTCCTACTGCTACGCAGGCGCACAGATACAACACTTCCACTAAACAATGCCACAGGGCACTCATTTAGTATACTGCACCGCCCAACATGCTCTGTCTGGTATGTATTCTGATATATACACTCTACATTATATAACATGAATTCATCTCCTGTAAATAACATTCATATATACCCAGTTATCTAAAGTTAACAATGCTAACATACGAGTATTCACAGGATGAGATCTCTTCGGATCACATAAGATCAAGACAGACGTTTATATGCATACTCCATGCAGAATATAAACAACTACAGAAGTATACCAGGTATGGCTCACTATCAGATAATTTAATATCACAACATTGTAATTTTATGTTTACCAACTTTATGTATTTTAGAATTTTAATAGTTCAATCATTCCAAAGGGGTGATGCAATACATAGATTAGCATGTTGAGCTTGTGTTCCTTTGTTCTAAACAAACTCCCTGAGGATGGCACCCTGGTGCCGAAACATGTAGAGTTGAATACTTGTGATTAAGTGCATATGTTGGTTGATGTATTAATTGTAAGAATATGCACGGTATGAGTAATGTAAAATTTGAAATAATAAGACAATAAACTTACCTCTTTTGGTGGCATATCCATGAAGTTAAATGTTAATGTGTCTATGTCAACAGCAAGTAGCTGTAGTACAACACTTGTCAAGTTGCATCTTTGAATTTCTGGGATGGAGTTTTTCAGCATTGCATCAAATTCCTGAAAATATACATGCACTACTTAAGTGAACACCGTACTGTATATTATCAAATAATCTTAGACTTTTCTTTCTATTCCTTTGCAACTGCCTCATTTACTATACATTTGCTGACTTAATTACTGTTCATGAAAGAATAACAGGTCTTTCATAAAACTAATTCCATCTCATTAGCAGATCTGCATAGTCTTCTTAAATATTTCCAGAATTTTATCTCACAAGCGTAGAAAACTCAATTTACTAGCTGCAAGAAAGTACTGAACTTCATGATGCACATTTCTTTGTAAGTTTCATGAATGGTGCACCATTTGTTTACAAACAGATGACATTCTTTTTCTGTAAACATTTACATTTGCTTCAGTTTCAAAAATTATATTGTTCAAACAGTGACACAACATAAGTCAAAATCCAATTAAGACTGCAAAACTATACTGTGTACATATGGACACAGGATGTAGAGATGTTTCACACACCACATGCATGATTGCATTATACACCTCCTGTGTGTGTGGTATTTTGCAGAACACGAAACTTTCTGGGTAATGTCGGCAGAAATACAAGGTCTGTTTACGCCTGCAGTTCCTCCAGCCTTTTTGTCCTTTTAAGGTCAGTTTTAAGGCATGTTACCACAGAGAGAGCAACTATGGTTGTATTTTTCGTCTTGTTATTGTGAACATAAATGCCCTTCTCTGATGCCATCAACAAGCAGATTCTGAACTTCCTGGGCATGGGTTGTTTTTCATATTTTCTAAATTACGCAGGCATTCACCACTGACTTCTACAGAAAAGTGTAAAACTGTTCGTAATATTTTACTGTTGCGGTTAAATGTTTAAGTTATGTAGCAGTGGTCAAAATGGTTGACTTCACTAACACAGTGTTGGACCAACACAATGGATTTCGTAACAGCTAGTTTCCACTTCTTGAGGTCAATCCTATCTCTGCAACCCCAGTATTTCCTACTGCAGACAACATATTTACTCTTCTAGTATCATGCCAAGTACATTTAATTGTCACAAGAGCTCCAAATTCTGAGCAGGTCACCTTTCTTCCACCTGGCATCCTGTGTAAATACAAGAAGCCCTCCTCTGTTTGCTCAAACCATTACAGGTCCAACTACCATGCTAAGGACCCTGAGAATAACACGACTAGAACCAAAATCCATGCACATAATGTTGTCTCTATTTCCAAAATCTTTCTTTTGTACTGTAGCCCCCTTCCAGCCAACCCATCTTCTCCAACTGGATCTGGATTTTACTTGCTTGCTGAGACATCCATCAATTTCAGCATGTACCTACTGTTACTGTTACATATGACCAAATCTTCATGCCTCATTTTGTACAAGGCTTCAAGTGCACATATTGCCTGAAGTACAAAGTGTCTGTAAACTGAACACACTTTAGTCAACTGACACCCCCTTACCACATCCTAAAATATCCACATATCTTGTCAAGTTCAATTACTGGCTGCCCTTTCTCCAATGAATCACAGTCTTCTACTCATTTACAGGGCTGCCCATCCAAACTGATAAAATGCAGACTGGATCAAAGAAGTTGATACTTAACTCTGCTAAATATTTCTGGGGGGGGGGGGGGGGGGGGGGGGATTTGAAAAAAAAAAAAAAAAAGGAAAAAAATAAAAACGAGGTTAAAATTTTTGTTAAAA
>BLKM01003049.1:12891-103543 GCA_013340265.1 Coptotermes formosanus
CCCCCCCCCCCCCCCCCCCCCCCCCCCCCCCCCCCCCCCCCCCCCCCCCCCCCATTGATTAACACATACAAATGGAAGGAAAATGGAAACAGAGGTAGAATTTTTGGTTCACTCATGGGTTACTTAATGGTGCGTGCATCAACTGGGGTAGACATGTAGTGACCAAAAAGATGAGAGAATGAATGATGAAAATGTCTATTATATATCCAAAGTAATGAAATGGCTGTTTCCTCGAAGGGCAGCAGAAAATGACAGCAAACTTTCATCATGACAGCCAATGCCACAGCTCAGATTCAACAGGTACCTGCCAAACACAAGCCACATACATTTCAGTTGTGCCAACCTGTAGTAAACACATTCTCATATTCAAATCAATGATTATACCTGCCATGTATAAACACGGTAACAAAAGCCAGATGACTCTCTGCCAGCTCTTCCTGTCCGTTGCCATGCTTGGGCCTGTGATATCCTTTGTACTTTTAATACGTCTAGTCCAGTTCCTGGATGATGGGTTCTGGCAATAAAGAGTACATAACACTACAACACATAAAGTACACAACTCCACAGAACAAGTACTTATTCAGATGACAGGCGCTCAGTTGGTCAAGATATTTCCAAACTTTTATGAAGCCCAAATATCTATTATGGTGTTGATAAAGGCCCAACAATTTGTCCCAAACATCATTCAAGCTATAAAACAGAAGTGGCACTCCCGAAAAAGAGATATTTAATAATGTGCGTGGAACAAGTTCAGAATGACAAAAATCACAAACCTGAGAAAAAATATGGGAATTTTGAAGACAGAGGAGCTAAGAAAAGAGCCTGGAATGGTGAAGGGCATGAGATTGAATAAAGGCTAGTGAATTTACGATCACAATGAAGGTAATGACTTAATACAATATGTATAATGTATGCACCCCAATGGCCTGCCTGTTTCTCTTGTATCATCCCTGTTACATTCATAAGGGTTGTTACAAACACACTGTCTAGTATCCAGACCCTGTTGAAGGAACCTAGTGTAGAGCTACTTACCTGACTTTAACCATACCACTGTCAATGACATATTTGATGCCACTTATTGTAACTGATGTCTCAGCAATGTTTGTACTAAGAATAACTTTCCTCATTCCCCGTGGAGTTGGCCTAAACACATCCAATTGTTGATGAGTTGGCAGAGATGAATACAAGGGGTAAACTTTCAGACATGGGCATTTGCCCTCCAGATCCTACAGATAAAAATATTAAGTCAAAAATACTTGTCAATATATTCAGTTAATAACAGAAAATAGATAATTGAATGCAAAGTAGTGAAGACAAACTGGCAAAACTTATAACCCTCCAAAGCATGGCTTCTCAACCTGTGGCACGTGTACCACTACTGGTAGACCAATCACTGTTTACTGGTATATGGCCTTAATAAGAAGTTGCAGTACAAATAAGGATGCAAGTTTTAAAAATAAATAAAACATAACCACATATATTTGCTAATATGCAGCACTGCTGGCAACATTGTAGAACTCATCCCCACTGTCAGCTGGTCTTTCCAATTTCAGCTTTTTTATTTAAACACAAAAAAATACTGGTGGTACATTGAAACAAATCTCATTTAGTGGTACACCACCAAAAAAGTTTGAGAACCCCTACTCTAAACGTATGTAACAATGGCTGATTCCTTATAAGAATATTAAGTTCTAACATCACATTTCAGGAGCTGGCTCTACTGCCATATTCAGGTGACTGGTTGTCATTACAGCATTGTTATTACTGTTTGTTTTTTAGCCCATGTCCTTGCGTGAGATGAGCAGCAATCAAGTTGTATATATAGAGCTCTCACAGTATAACTCACCTTAACTATAAGTCTAATGCTATGGGCCATGGCTTCTATTTCTTCTTGTCCAGTTAAAAATACCAATATATCTTGGCTGAAAATATCAAAAACAGCTTATGTTAGGTTACATTTTGCATTAACAGACATAACCGATTCTTCCACACAATAAGAGAATGATACCCAAACTGAGTACCTTGATATATTGCTGAAGTGCCACATTCAAGCTATAACCACTGCAATCCTTGCCAGGGACTAGCAGTCCTGACAAGATTTGTGTAGTTTTCATGTCCCTCCATGTGAATGTGACGAATATACAACAGAATGACTATAGTAGTTCATTAGTTCAGTAACACTGCATCTACATTGTATTCAGAGGTATCTGGTGAGAATACTGCTGTCACCTTAATGTTACACATATTCTGTGCAGTTGCCTTACACATTCAAGTTCTACTTCCAACTACTGTACAAAGCAATTTAGGAGTGTAAAAATTGCTTTATGCAATTGCTGGAAGTAAAACATGTATGTGCACTGCTATCACCACTGACCACTCGCTTTTGACATTTAGTGCCATTCTGTCTTTCCACATGACAGCTAAGACATGCACTGACCACTCAAAACACTCAGTGTTATCCTCTGACTTTCCACATGAAAGCTAAGAAAGAATCATTGATCTGTCCAACATTCTGTGTTATCCTCTGAACTTCTACGTCAAAACTAAGATAGAATCGCTGGCTATTCAGACATTCAGTGCTGTCTGCAGACCTTCTACATGAACACTAAGATAGAATCACTGGCCATTCAGACATTTAGTACTGTCTTCAGACCTTCTACGTGAAAAATAAAACAGACTCATCAGCAATTCTAACATCCCATCGTGCCCCTGGTCCATCCACATGAAGGCTAAGACAAAACCACTGGCCACTCGCGCACGCGCATGCGTGCGTGCGCGCGCGTGTGTGTGTGTGTGTGGGGGGGGGAATCACTGGCCATTCAGACATTCAGCACTGTCCGCAAGCCTTCTACATGAAAACAATGATTGAATCCTTGGCCAGTCAGACATTTATTCTGTCCGCAGACCTTCTACATGAAAACTAAGATAGAATCACTGGCCATTCAGACATTTAGTACTGTCCTCAGACCTTCTACGTGAAAAATAAAACAGACTCATCAGCAATTCTAACATCCTATCCTGCCCCTGGTCCATCCACATGAAGGCTAAGACAAAACCACTGGCCACTCTGTGTGTGTGTGTGTGTGTGTGTGTGTGTGTGTGTGTGTGTGTGTGTGTGTGTGTGTGTGTGTGTGTGTGTGTGTGTGTGTGTGTGTNGTGTGTGTGTGTGTGTGTGTGTGTGTGTGTGTGTGTGTGTGTGTGTGTGTTTACACAAGCAGTAAATCTATGTTAAGGCACACACACCCTCAATTCATCCTACATACTTGACAGTCAAGGTGTTCAGGGCAGTGAAAATTAAAAATGTTGTGTATAATGTTGTGTTGTCATGACACTACAACAGTTTTGTAGGTTGTTACCAGTGTTTCACCTGCTACTCCCATCATCAGAGGAGTAGAGCCAGTACCTCATATATGTTGACAAACAATTACAAAGTGTCATAATTCAGTCTTAATATACATACTTTGCTGGTGCATCCTGATGGATCTGGAATATGGTAACCAAACAGCTGAACAGATAGTCATCTTGAGTGTGTAACGCATGAAAAACTTGGACTGGATGTTGCCGCCCCTCTAGATATAAGATAGGTACACTGCCAAAATAATCACTGAAGTGATCAACATCCATTGTTGCAGACATTACTACAATCTGTAAAGATTACATAAATTACTTTTCATTAGACTAGCAAAAAATCAATCTGACAGGATGTAACCAGCATTTCCTTTTCTCCTCAGACAGGGGTCAAAGGGACAAGTGCTGGGTCCGGGCCCTGGTCGGGTCATCGCCGTGAAGCGATGGCATCGGCCTGGGTTGGGCCTGGCATGGGGCAGCCGATCGGGGTCACTGCTGAAGGGTAGTGGTTCTGGTCTAATAAGAGTGCTGCCACTTTCCCCACAGGTGATAAATGTGTCATATACAGCCTCTTCTCACCCAAGACCGTCTGTGCGTGGTGAAGAGCCATAACCTAGGGGAGGTGACCCTGTTTGTGCAGAACACAGTGGATCTAAAGGAGTAAACCTTGAAAAACAATCCCCAATTCTACGGTGTGAGTGCCGTGCCTACGGGATGAATGGCAGTGGGTGAGTCTGTCGCAAACAGTGCCCTCTGGGATACCTGGCGACCTCCCAGTTGTATTGTAGCCTTATCAAGTATGGGGGCTCTGCTTGGTCGACCAAGTTTTGCCCCTTACTCGTGGGACCAGGATGGATAAAACCAATACTGATCCAGAACCTAAGGAGCACTCCTTAACTGGGAACTCCAGTAAAGATTCTAGGGACGGCTCCAGTGATGGGGACCTCCTGTGTTCGGAGGCTCTGCAGAGGGCAACCGAACAGAATCTAAGCGTGCCAGGGACACGTTAGACTCTGCAGGGGGGACATCTGTCCTCAGATAAAGATGACACCAGAAGTCTGGAGGTGCTGACAAAGAAGGTTGGCACTCTGGATCTACAGCAGGGGAAAAGAAAATGCAGTGGGGCTGCTAAAAAGCGGGCTAGGAGGGCTCGACAGGCGGGGGCTCCTACGGGGGACTCTGCCTGCAGCCAACCCCCGCTTCAAGGTGGCCAGACACAGATTTTGCAGCAGCCCAGTACATCTGGGCTCCAGGGCAAAGGTAAGCACCAGAGAACTTCTGGTAGTACGCCTGAGGACAGGCAGGCTAAGAGGCCCAGGAGTAGGGGGCAACCTAGCTATGCCAGGGCTACTCAGGGGGGCTTGAGGATGACCATCATCTGTGATGGCTATCCGAAGGTACAAGTCACAAAAGATGACTTTGAAAAGATCCAACGGGCCATCGGTGGGCTGGTAGATGGGCTCCCTGAAGAGGGGTTCACTCCCAAGCCAATCGATACCTTTCGTGCAAAAGGAGCTGCCATTGTGGTGTGCGTCGATGAAGAAACAAAGGATTGGCTGGGCAGGGAAGTGCCCAAGATGAATGTGGGGGAGGGCTCAAAGCTCAGGATGGTGGGCTTAGAGGTACTCTGAACATATAAGAGAACAGTGGCTTGGTTTCCAGGCCCTGGGGAGGATACGGAGCATCTGTTTCAGCAGCTCCATACGTTGAACTGGGGACTGGACACCAGCCAGTGGAAGGTATATGAGCACCAGGAGGAACCCAACAGGGTACGCCTTGTGTGCTCAGTATAGATTCACAGTCTGTGACCACACTGGAGGGGCTGAAGTGGAGGCCCTTCAGTGGTGTGGGGCAGGCAGTTTTCTCCCTTCTTGGCATTAAGCCAGAAGGTAAGAAGTAAGAAGAAGAAGCCAGGCCGGGATATGATATGGTGGGTAGTATTTCATTTGTCCAGGCTAACCTACAATATAGTATCGCTGCGTGCACGGTTCTTTCTAGGACAGTAGCTGTGAAGAGAATAAATGTGGGTCTAATGCAGAAACCATGGATACGCAAGGGCCATATTAGGGGTCTTAATATTCCAGGGTATACCCTGTTGTGTGGAAGTGGAATGGATAGACTGAGAACATGTATCCTGGCTAAGAACAGGAACATATGGATGCTACCAGGGTTCTCTTTTAGGGACCTGGTAGCAGTTCAGATAAAGTATGATGAAGGCGAGGAAGCGAGAAGTGTAGTTGTCTGCTCTGTGTATTTGCCCTTTGATTCCGAGGATCTGCCCCCAACAAGGGAGTTTGAGGAACTCGTGCGATATTGTGAAGAGAAAACTCTCTCACTCATTGTGGGCTGCGATTCCAACTGTCATCATACAGTTTGGGGAAGCGTGAACTGCAATGATAGAGGAGTGGCCCTGGTGGAATTTCTGAATTCTACAAATTTGGGGATCCTTAACTGGGGCAGTGAACCCATCTTCTGCAATAGCAGGAGGGTGGAAGTGCTCGATATTACCCTAGGATCCTGGGAACTCCTAGACAGAATTAAGGATTGGGAGGTCTCCTCAGAGCCCTCCCTTTCAGAACATAGACATATCATGTTTAAGCTAGTGGGCTCAGTTCCGGCAAGCTTCTTCAGGGACCCGAGGAGCACCAACTGGGACTCCTTTCGGGAGGACCTGGAGGGCAGGCTGGAGCAGGGACCTAAGATAGATGTAAAAGATGAGGCTGGACTGGGGCTGGCTATTGCATTCTTTCAAGGGGCCCTAATCACAGTGTATGAAGATAACTGTCCTCTCAAGGTTGGGAGAAAGGGTAAATGCTCTCTAAGGTGGACGTCTAAGTTAGAGTCCCTTAGAAGAGAAGGTGGCTCTTTAATAAGGGTCGTAGAAGTGGAAGATATAAAGGAGATATAAAAAGGAGGTAAGGAAGGCTTCCAGAGATTCATGGAGGGCCTTCTGTAACTCCATAAATGATCTGCCCATGTCGACAAGATTACATAGGGCTCTGCCAAGGATGCAAAAGCCAAACTCAGCTCTTTGGTGGCTCCATTGGGACTGCGAACGCAGTTGGAAGGGGAAACCTTGGAGCTGCTGATGACAACCCACTTCCCAAATTGGACACTTACTCCTGGGGTGGTAATCTCTGCGGCCGCCTCTGCACCAGCAAACATGACTGAGGGGTGGCTGCAGAGACGGTCACTTATAGAAGAGTGGAGTGGGCAATTAACACCTTTTTGCCATACAAAAGTCCAGGAATGGATGGCATATTTCTGGCTCTGCTTCAGCAGGATGGAGAATTGTTATTCTGTACCTGCTTAAGATATTTCGTGCCTGCCTGGCTATGGCCTATGTCCCAGCTATATGGCACCAGGTTAAGGTAGTGTTTATACCTAAGGCCGGGAAAAACTCGTACACTGGGCCTAGAGATTTCAGACCCATCAGCCTCACATCATTCTTGCTTAAGACGCTGGAAAGGCTGGTGGATATGAGATGGGGCTTTGGTTGTAAAACCACTGCATCCCAATCAGCATGCTTACCAGGCTGGTAAATCCATTGAAATGGCCCTTCATCAGCTCATTGTGAGAGTTGAGAAGGTGCATGATCAGCGGGAATTAGCTCTGGGTGTCTGCCTGGACATAGAAGAAGCCTATAATTATACTTCTTTTGACTCCGTGTGTACTGCATTGTGCGGCCGTGGGGTCGACCCCACTATTGTCCACTGGATTAGGCCCAGCCTGGAGGGCCGCTTGGCTATGGCAGCTCTCAATGATGTTTGTGTGAGGGTTGCGGTGGCCAGGGGATGCCTGCAGGGAGGTGTCTTGTCACCGCTGTTGTGGTGCCTTGTAGTCGATTTGATAGCAAGGCTCAATACAGGCAGGGTATATTGTCAAGGCCACGCTGATGACATTTGTCTGTTGCCAGGAGGGAAATTCCCGAACATGGTGTCGGAGCTCATGCAGAGGGCACTCCACACTGTAGAGACATGGTGTGACAAAGTCGGACTGTCAGTCAATCCTGAGAAGACCGACCTAGTCATCTTTATGAAGAAGAGAAAACTGGATGGTTTGTTTGAACTTCTTTTTGGAGTCACTCTGCACCGTTCTGAGTCAGTCAGTTATCTGGGGGTTACCCTAGACTCCCGGCTGACCTGGCGGGAGCAGGTGAACAACAAGGTGGTGAAGGTTCAAAATTCCTTGTGGGCCTGCAGAAGGTCTTTTGGTATGGTGGGCCCGCGACCCAGGGTTGTTTATTGCCTCTACACTTCCATCATTAGGCCATCCATCCCCTTTGCATCCTTAGTATGGTGGACTGGATGTCAAACATACAGTGCCAAAAAACAGCTAAGTAGAATCCAGAGACTTGCTTGCCTGGGGATAACTGGGGCTGTGCACACTACACCAACGGGTGCCATGGAGGCACTCACTTGTCTTCCGCTGCTTGATTTAGTGGTGGAGGGCAAGGCAAGGGCAGCTGCGCATCGGCTCTGGAGTCTGGGGGGTTGGTTGTACCTACACCCTGATTATGGTCATAGTGCCATACTAAAGCGGCTTCAGAAATCAGATCCGGTATTTAGTATGGGGAACAACAATATGAGCCCAGCATATAATTTTGAACCCAAATATAGGGTTACTTTTATGACTAGAGAAGACTGGACAAAAGGAACCGGGCCTCCACCTGTGGTTAAAGGGCTCATCTGGTTTACAGATGGATCCAGAATGCAGGATGGGAGGACTGGGGCTGGTGTCTATGGGCTATCTGAGGGTAGGTGGCTCAGCATTTCTCTAGGAAAATATGTTACTGTTTTCCAGGCCGAGATTTATGCTATCTTGGCCTGTGTTTAAGAAATTTAAAACAGAGCTAGATCAGAGAAATACATAAGTACCTGCTCTGATAGTCAAGTGGGCTTCAAAGCATTACATGCCATGAAAAGACGTCTCTTTTGATACGACAGTGCCCTTACTGGGCATAACATCCTGAGAAGACATCTCCACATAATGCGGCTGTAGATAGTCCGTTGTGCAGGAAATGTAGGGCTGGAGAGGAAACCTCAGCTCATGTACTGTGTGAGTGTGAAGCCTTGGCAACACTCAGACATACCTATCTGGGATCCTCTTTCTTGGACCCTGAGAACGTGGGAGGTCTGAGTCTAAGGGCAATCTGGAACTTCTATAGGAGGACAGGACTCTTGTGACTTGGACCTAATGAGGGGGCACAAAGGGCCTGTGAAGGCCTACGTGCAACAGGACCGTGAGGGCTCGACCCACATTTACTCATTACTCTCCTCAGATAATTGTCAACTTGATTAACATGGCAGCAATAAATGTTACACTCTCTACATGTATAACTTTGAATTCATGCAGATTATCATATCCACACCACTTTCAGAACCATTCTACCATTGGACGCAATATAATGTACGAAGTTGGGAAATGTCATAAGTAACCCAAAATTCAATTATCAGTGCCTTCAGTTTTACAATTCACTCCCAATAGCCATGCATCCTCCACTCAAGACTCCCTGCTACCTCACAGTTATGATCACTTTTGCTATGTATCCTGCTAACAGGTTTGTCGTAAATATAAAGAGTGCTTATTTCTCTAAAACAACAAACCAACCCCTTACAACAAAATGTCATGATCACATAGCAACTTGACTATCAACAAACGACCAAGAATAAAAACTTTGACTACAGACAAAACTGGAAAGCATATGCTGGAAGTAACAGCCCAGAAAAGATAAGAAAATATCAATTCTGATGAACAAGAGGCTTATGAAGATCCATAACTAGGACAAGGGTTTGCCTTTTTAATTCCTGTACCAGGAAACTAAGCCTAATACCAGAAAAGATGATGCTCAGTCCATTAGATGCAATACACATGTGAAACACAAATTAAGAGACACGTATATTCTCTTACCTTCAATGGCTTCAGCTGTTTCTCATTTCTAAGTGCTTGGGCCTGTTTTACAATTCCAAACAACACATCAGTATGCACAGTTCTCTCATGTGCTTCATCTAACACAATTATACTGTATGACATCAACAATGTGTCTGGAAAAGACATAAATCCTTTAAACAAACCCACTCAATATTTTCAACATTATGCACCAACTGAAATCCTGTATACGTTAATACAACAATAATATGTAGTTTTATGTGTGCAGGGGCAGACACTTGTGACATGAAACCCAACATTCCACATGCTTCAGCTGGTAGAACAAACTCAAATACAGTAAAACCCTGTTAAGATATTTTTTAAAATTCCAAGAAAATCTGACTTCTTAAGTGAGGAAACTTCTTAAAAGGGTAGGACCAAAAAGTTCTATTTTTTAAATTTTTGTGTGAACTTATTAAATACGTATGCTGAATTTGTACAATTTGCAGTTGTCTTAACACATCCTCACTTGTATCTGACCATTTAACCATTTTGTCCATAACCTTTCATTCACAGTTTTATTTACACCTTTAACTATACTGTCACTGACTTTTCATTCACAAGTTCACATTTCATTCCAGATGTTTACTTTTCCTTGAAATATTTTTCAAGCATGGGTTGACACTCTTTTTCCAAAAACAGTAGCAGTATACATCTTCAGATTCTATAGGTTCACTTTTAGGTAGACCATAAGAGGTGGTCAGTAGTTCCAGTCACTTTCACTAACTATGCAGTGTCTTGAATTTATTTTCTGGAATTGCTGATATAACTTACCTGCACACAGTCACCACAAATGTTTCACAGTCACGCTACACCAAAACACATTTATATTACCGCTGATAAATTACGTTTAAACAAGTTGTCGCAATCAACCACCCACTTATCTCACTTCAAACTTCTGTCCCCCGAGCAACATGTGACTCTGGCTACCGCGCCTAAACTTCTTCAAATGTTATTGGCTGTCTTAGTTTCCTTCTAGTCCCAGGCAGTTGAAGGGGCAAGTCAGCTGCCACACGTCAGCGTTGCCAAACACAGGCTCATACAGGTCACGGAACAGCTAGGATCAGCTTCCAGCCGCCTGATACAATTTTTCAGTTGCTGAGACAGAGACCGAGTAGTGGGGAGTGACAGACTGCAGTCTCTGCATTGCAGAAGAAATACGACACTCCGTCGGCCGTGAGGTTGCGTCATTCTGCTGCGTGAAACGTGGCGGAAATAACTTTGGAATTAACCTATATGAACTGACCACACCATTTGAACACTGCATTTTGGAAACAGAACGAACAGAAACTCGGGGAAATTCTTTAAGATATTGAAACGATATTTTTTAAATGGGCAAAAGAATTGTTTCATCATCAAATTTGTTACGTTTTAGGCAGAAAATTTCCTTATGCGGGGATGTATTAAAAGGGCAACATGTAATGTTAATCAAATGGGAGAATTTTGGTGCTTTTTGATTTTGACTTCTTAGGCAGGAAATTTTCTTAACTGTGGACGTCTTAAATGAGTTTTACTGTATACCTAAAACCCTACACACACTAAAAATCAGTACACAAAAAAATGGTTTCCCAAATTCATACAACAGTATTGTACAGATGTGATGCACAAAACACGTTGTACTTTTTTGCAGGTGAGGTAACAAGCCATACACAATATTATTACATTGTTAATACTACATATGCTCCTCACCTGATTACAGTGGTAAACACACTTACAATAAGCATGGTTTTTTCTCAATTCCCCTAGGCAAATTCCAGGACAGTACCTCAAATTTGGCCATGAACATATACTTCCACATACTTTCCAATTGTTATTCATTAATCATCACATGATTTGATATTACAAACTAATAACTAGAGATTTGCAGATATATACTGTACAGTGGGATGCCTGTAACTGATATAAGTGTATCTGTTTTCTCAATCTTACCACCATAGTAGAAGTGTTTAATGTTTTTAACCAAAATTAAAAACAAAGAAAACCTCACCCAACATTGCTTCTCGAAGTAACATGCCATCAGTGAGGTATTTCAGTTTTGTGCGTTCTGATGTAACATCTTCAAACCTCACAGTGTATCCAACAACTACTCCTACATCAGTATTCATTTCTTGAGAGACACGCTGTGACAGAGTTATGGCTGCCACACGCCGCGGCTGAAAAATAAAATATACAAAATACGGTGAATAAGGGAGGTGAAGTTTTACTATGAACCTGCCTGCCAGACAAGGCAGTGACAAAAATGATCAATAAGGTTAATAAAGATTTAATATAAACCTTAACTATTTGACAGGCCAATGACAAAGAGGGTAAACAATGGAGATGAAGTTTTAATATAAACCTTACTACGAGAGAGGCCAGTGACAAAACAGGTGAATAAGTGAGACGAAGTTCTAGTGTCAACATTAATAGAAGACAGGCCAGCAACAAAAAGGGTGAATAACATGTTTATATTAAAAATTACTATGAGCTGAGGCAGTGACAAAAAGGGTAACAATGGAGATGAAGTCTTAATATAAACCTTACTCTCTGATGAGGCAGTGACAAAAAGTTCACATCATCATTACAAATTAGAGTCAAAAAAATCCAACACTACGGTAATGGTTTTACACACCTTCAATCACCAGAAACCCATTACCACATAACTAACTAATTAATTCCAAAGACCAAAGCCTTCCTTGAGACGTTAATAGTCACTCAGATGGCCTAAAACGTGCTATATTTTATGGAACTTGAAGTTTCACTACCAAGCTCACAAGAGTGTGTCAATAAGTCCAATCTTATTGCAGACAAATTTGGGGGAGGGGTGGGAGCAGGTAATTTGGTGTCCACCCTAACCTTGCATACTGTGTAGCATATGGTAGTGTTGGTTCTATAGTTTACACTTGACTAACCATCCAATTATTTTCTCAGCCCAGCCATTTTGGCCTGGAGGAAACGTTTACATTTATCTCTGAACACACTCCGAAATACTGATACTTGTGGCTTTTCTTTCTTTACCTGTTCCTCAAATTCTCTCTGTAGATTCTACTGCCAAAACCATCTGTCATATGCTACATAAACTGCAAAGTCAAATGATAAACACTGTACCATTTTTTAAATTTATGAAGAGGGTAAGTTACACCAGATAGTTCTGATGGTGCTAACATGGTTAATGGCAAAGTAACTGCTAATGTGAATCATCAGAGTGTACATACACCCGAAGATAACAATTTATGAGGATCATACTGTTTTAAGACAGTGCGACAAAACTAGTTACAAACTAATTCCACATAGCCGAGTCCCTCAGCTAGTCAAGAAACTCCTTGCATTTTTTGGAACTCGTAGGTTAATTACCATGATCACAACATGACACTTGTCCCTGTCCTTTGCCAGATTAATTCAGTCCGCACCATCCTCATCCACTTCTATGTGATCCATTTTAATAATATCCAGCCACCTCTGCCTAGGTATTCCAAGTGATCTCCTTCCTTCACATTTCCTCACCATAACCAAGTATGCAATTGTCTCCTCCCCCATATGTTTTACATGCCCCACACATCTCATCCTCATTTCGAGCACACTAATAATATTTGGTGTGGTGTATAAATCAGGAAGCTTCTCATTATGTAATTTTCTCCACCGTCCTGTTACCTTTCCTTTCAGGCCCAAATACTGGTCTCAACACCCTACTCTTATACACCCTCAGCTGATGTTCTGTCCTTGATTAATGATGAACATAAGACAATAAATGGTGTCAAGCACTGAAGTAGTTACTTTCTATACACAAAAACTGTATCAGAATATTTTCACTCTTACAAAGCATGAACACTCACCTGAGTGACACCAATAACTCCATCCCTGTTGAGCCGTACTTCATACATGAACTGAGGAATTTGAGTTGTCTTACCACTGCCTGTCTCGCCAATAATTATTACTGTTGGATGTTTCTGAATCTCTGGAATAAGTCTGCAAAGAAATTAACCCATGGGTATATTACCACACTGTGCATCTCTTGTAACAGAAAGAAACTTTTAGACCAGCCTCCTTACTAGTGACTAACAAAGCTTTTGTTTTCATTTATGGTACCTATGTTTTCACCCAATAGCCTATATTAACACCATCAGCAAATAATAGAAATCGATGTGTCCCGCATAAGTTAAATAAACCATACATACAAGTTATCATCACACAACTGTTTCTTCCACATCCTTTCCAATTCCCTGATTATAAATCATTTTACATTCGTCGCTGCATAACCTAGACAATCAAAAAGTGTCACAAAATAATCAAGAATCACTCCCCACGTCTCTGAGTACGCACCCCGTCATGAATATACGTTAGGGGACTGGGACAATGCTATACAATTCTTAACTTCACTGTTATGGAGATAAGCAGTCAGCTTCAACATCTGGAACTTTCAACAGTTACGTAAAAGCAGGTATCCACCGGAGAGGACGGATGGGTTCCATTCCTGGCTGCACCGGCAACTGAACCCCGATCAACAAGCCCACAACTAATCACTTTACTGACTTATTAACTAACCTCACTGAGTTTATATAGAACTATTAAACAGTACAAACTTCACATGCCTGTTTCGAACACCATACACAGGAAGGGCTTTTCTTTGCTGAAGTAATGTTCCCGGTCCAAGTTGCGTAACTTTAGTTGGTCCTTGATCAAGTCTTGGTTTCTTCGGACTGTTATTGAAGTTAACAACAGTTGTAGACTTGTTCACCGAAAATTTTGGAAACATCTTTCCTCCCATTACATTATATTTGGAATCCATCTCTTATTTCCAAAATAATACTCCCGAAAATGTACATACAATGTACCCTCACGTCTCTAACCTCACGTTAGCGTCACCCGCCATGTTAAGCAAAATCGAAGTGTTACGTACGTATTCTTGCACATTGAGGGCCTTTTTGACAGCCAACATTTTTGTGTTAATATTACTGTAATCAATATGCTAAAGTCCATAAGGACTTATATTTCTCAATGATCCGTATTTAGATTGCTGACGCCTTATTAAGCACAAGAAAATTTTAACTGTACCTCTACATTACATTCAAATAGTTGGCAACAGTTCACGATTTCGAGCATGCGCTAAACAAATTGACATTCTTGGAGTGATTTTCATTTCTGTTTTGACGTTAGTGAACTATGAGGTTTAAAATTTCTCTATTAAAGGAGCCTAAACATTCAGATTTCGTAGGTTGTGTGGGTTGGAACAATACTGAAGAGGTTTATTCTTGTGGGTTCGTTATTTCAATTACTTTTAAGGTTTTAGATGGCGAAAAGCGTATTTAATACACTCCTTCACCTCTTGATGTGTACCTTTCTAACATACATACATACATACATACATATATACATACATACATATTCACCTCGCAAATCCAAATTCTGTCATAACAGTTGAATATAAGACAAGTCAATCAATGTAAATCAGACAACACATAGACGCACACAACAGGCAAGAAACAAATACAGCTCATTAAGATTTGCTATATTTATGTTTACTGTTATATAGATTTATATATAATATTTATTTACCGAGACTTTACATTTTATGTTTTAGGGATGACCATGCTATTTTAAAATGGAATCTGGTTACAAAGGAAACTGTGAAAGTTGCCGATATGCCAAATGAATTATATCCTACTGATTTACATTGGTTTCCCAGGGGTCAAGTAGCAGGCAAGAAGCAAGGACAGGACCTCCTTTTAGTCACTGCTGCTGACGGTATGTAAACAAATGATCATTCTACGTGGTTTCAATAGGTACAGATAATTTTTTAATGTGCAGTTTTTTGTATTGACAATGCTTGATCCTCGTATAAATTGTAAAAGACCATTGATTTACATAATCAAGAATCTAATAATTTTGTACACCACAAGAGAATACTGATTAAATATCACAATGCATCTAATTTTATTACAGTGGGGAGCAGTACAGCTCTGGGGAAAACTGAAAGATTTGGATACAACTCCATCCCTCCTTTCTTTGGGTCACTGGCACTCAGATTCCCTAACCTATAGTTATCTTGTCCTTTCCACAGTCTTCATGTATATATCCACCATTAGTTTTGTTTGGAAGGTACTGTGTGTTTCCATTGCAACAAGAAGTAATCAGAAATTCTGAGGCGGGAGGTCCCTTACAGTGTGGTTGATGAAGATTCATGTCTTCTGGGTTGTTATGCCACATAAACAGGTAAATAGCTGCCAGCGTTTTGGAGAAGCCTAGTGCCTCCCTCTTCAGGATGAAGCAGTGCAAGACTGCTTGAAGATGGCTGGTGACTATTGACCAGTTGACATGGCATTATGTCCTAGACAGTGTATTTGTCACAGTTTCATGTGTGTTTTGCCATTTTAGTTGCTGCTAGTCTATCACTGATTTTATATAATATTAGTAATTGAGAGTGTCATTAAGTAACACACTTAAAATCATTACATACACTAAAGGTTTGCTTAAATAAATAAAATATTAATTGGTATGGATTTCATACACCTTTGCAGTATTAAGATTCCAGGCTACTTTTTTGCATTGAGCTGTTCTGTAGTTAGTAGATTCATGTAAAGGCCAAATGTGTTCTGTTAATTGTGGATCTCATAGCTACTTTCAACAGGAACCAAATAAAGCAACAAGTGTGATGGGCATGACAGAACCAAGCATATGAATATGTACAGGCATAACAGCTGAAGAAGGTTATGGAACAAGTACATATTTATAATTATTAGAGCAGGGAAAAGGATTGCTTGTTTTCTTTGATGGTTCCTTTGTCAGAATGTCAAGTATCGCTATATGTTGTGTCATTAAGGGAAGTTCCATCTCATCAATAAGAATGGCAGAATTGAGAAAAGTGTTGATGCACACCAAGGAGCTGCTCTAACTGGATGCTGGAGTTATGATGGTGCTGGGTTACTTACTGGTAAGTTGTCTGCAGTAGACATCTGTTTACAACATCACATTATTGAGGTTATGCATGTTCTTAACCCATATTCCTTAGATATAACACTGCTGTGACTAGTGCCTCCACTTGTACTCTACTTGACCTTCTTAGGCCATTTATCTCGGCAATGATGCATGATACCAGGTCCAGGAGAGGGTCACCTCTGAAGCCAACTCTGATGCCCTTATTGTGTAGGACACTGTGTCATGCTGGAACTCAACATTGACTACAGACCACAATTAGTTCCTTTTATTTATCACGTACATCAGGTTCCTTGGATGTCACACATGATGAGAAGGACAGTTATATAAAATCCTTACTGGATCTGACCGGTGATGAATCTGAGGTTTTTGAACACAGAGTGTGGCTACTAAGTGACAAGACTCTGTGTGCTGCTCCTCACCTTGACCGTTGATTGCCAAAGTAAATATTCAGCAGTTACTCCTGAACCTTTCCCAGTTGCGTGACAAAACCATGCTTCATTACCCTGATGTAGTGTTGAGTAATTTTCATTCATAAACGGTTTCATTAACTTGCCATGATCATACTTGGTAAAAGAATTGAAGAACATAAACAACAGATTTCTTGTGAAATTTAAGAAGGGCTGTTCACACAATCTAAAAAATTACACACAAGGGTTCTCATATGTAGAATGTTGAAGATTATTTCAGTTTTCTTTTTATGTCAGCTGGTGAAGATGGCCAAGTCAAAATCTGGTCTCGAAGTGGAATGTTACGCTCAACTGTTGTGCAGTTGGATATACCAATTTACAGTGCTGCATGGGGACCTGACTCCAGTCAGGTTCTACACACTTCAGGGAAAATGTTGGTCATCAAACATCTGACACCAAACAGCAAACCAAATAAGGTTAATTATAGCTGTAATTTTTAATATACGAAAAGCTGGAAACAGTCTGGCATAATAGAAAAAGACTCCTTATTATTCCCAGAGAAGTCTTTTGTAGTGTGATTAAGTAAAGAACGATGAGGTGGGCAGGGTGTGTACCATACATGAGGTAGAAAATAAATGTATTCATAATCTTGTTTCTAAATCCTCATGAGAGAAGACCACATCAGATAATACTAGTTTAACATTAAAATGGGATATCAGGAAAATAGGTTCCAAAGATGTCAATGTGCATTGAACTGGCTCAGGAAAAAGTCTAGTGGAGGGTAGTTTTGAATTTGGTGATGAATGTAGAAGTTTGATAATGACAAAGAGGTTCTTCATCAGCATATTAATCTTGTTTGTGAGTTTGTTACTCAGTCAGCAAATATTTTGTTTTGAATTTTGTGTGAATGGAGTATCATTCTTATTTAAATGGAGGCATTTATTTTTTTCAGTGGAGGGCACATGATGGCCTTGTATTGAAAGTGGCATGGAATCCAAGTAACAATCTCATCATATCTGGAGGCGAGGATTGTCGATATAGAGTAAGTTATTTCATCAGAAGTTTTGGATTTTATGGCTTTAGGTAGAGAGGCTTAATTTTAATTGTTAATCAAGAACTATAATCATATAAGTACAATGCACTGGGTTACTCTATTGGACGTATTACTTCCAAAGTGCTCTTAGTATCTATGGGTAGAAAATGTACCTTCCCAGATTCTCACTTCTGACAAAGTTAGAATTTTGCTCTTGTTAAGCTTTAGGACACTCAGAGTGGCCACCACTTTTATCACGTTCCTAATTTGTTGAGTAAGTTTTATCATATTTTAGAACCATGCTACCTCAGGTGTGAATTCTTCAGACACAGAGGCCAGTAAGGTCAAAATACCATAACTAGAAATGAAAGAATGAGATATGCATGGCCATACAGTTCCTTCACACAAACACACACCCTCTCACCCTCTGTAATATTTTCATGTTCACACCATACATTTATGAAGGTACCTTTTCTGAATCAGTCCAATTAAATCAGTTGATTGTAGCTTGCTGATTAATTCTATGGAACAGCTTCTTTTTGAGAAGTGGAAAGTTGTTCCAGTAGCCAGTAAATTCTGTGTATGTTACTTAGTGTTCATTGATAATCCCTGGAACTAGTCACTGCCACGTATTGTCCAAAAAAAGAGTTGCATGTCTGAAGGTATCTGAAGGTCCAAACGTCCTCCTCACCATTTCATTTTCAAAGGTGTTCAATACGTATTTTTTTTTCTGTATGGGAAAAGCCTGAAATTCACATCCAAACAAAACAGAACCTTTGACTACCACATATATTCCCCAGTTGATCTAGTGATTAAGAAGTAGTACTTCTCACGATGCATTTTGTAACTTCAGAATTTGCAGTTCATTTCAGACAAATACATTCAATAGAGCTGAGCTGCTGTACGGAGTCATCACCTTGTTGTCTCTCTGACTTTAATTTACCCATAGACTTTGTTATGCTAGAAGAAATGCTTGTTTTGGAGGAACCTGGTACCATTATCTTCAGGGTAATTAAACAAAAGTACTCTTATAACCTCAAGGTGGAGGCAAGTTCCTCTGTAATGCTGTTAACCACCCATGAAACTGCATAGTACCATAATCAGGACACAATCTTCATAATTTCTGTTGCCCTGACAGCCTCAGATCTCATACAGTGTCATTGTTACAGGTGTGGGATGTCTATGGCAGGCAGTTGTACTGCAGTCAGCCGCATGATTACCCAATTACGTCCATTTCGTGGTCTCCAAGTGGAGACCTATTTGCTATTGGTTCTTATAACACATTAAGATTGTGTGACAAGACAGGGGTTAGTAACTAATTTGTATACATGAAATAGCACCCAAATTATGGGACAGATTTCAGTGGAAGCTAATTGTGTTGAGGTATTTTGATTTTGGTTTACTTTATTTCATTTTAAGAATGAGTTTCTGAATGGCTTAAGAACTTTTGCATGCTGTTGGTCTCAAAAGAAGAGTTGGTAAGGATATTATAGAAAGTTGTTGTAAAATGCATTTCAGTATTTACAGAAAATTATATATATATATATATTTTTTGTGTGTGTTTCAAGTAATATACGAGGCCAAACATTGCTTTGTCAATAGAAACATTTATCACATATTTTACAGATTAAAGAAATCGTTACATTGATGAAAGTAGAATTTGAAGGGCTACTGAATGCAATTTTGCTAAAATGTAAGTTAATGACTTTTTGAATAATACCAGTATATGGCATTGACTGATTTTTAATGAAACTTCTATTGCATATATGAGTATTACCATTCAAAACATATGAAACTTTTCTGAGATTTTTTGTATAATTTTATAATGTGGAAGCTGAGAAAAATGTAGGCCTATGTTAAGCTTTATTATTTCATGATGGTAGCTGATGAATCATTGCAGCTAAGAATGGGAGATTCAATGTTAAGGCAGATATAAATGTACCTACAAATTCTGTACAAGATTTCCCTGTGTTAAAAAATGATAAAACCTGGCACTTGGGGAAATTTTGAGGTTAAATCTGGCAACATTCATTTAGAGGGACTCTTACGCTACTACACATTCTTTATGTAAATAGATTAATGAGTGTTATTGTTGTTTTACATTGCTTTTAGCCTGTCTGTGGAGATGTCAAAATTTAAAATAAAGAGTGTGTCATGAATTCTTGCAAGAACTTTCTGTGATATTGTGTCAAGTTTTATCAGAATTTTTGTACTCAGAAGAATAGAAAAATACAGACACTTTGATGGCAGATACACACCCAAGTTTGTTACTGAATGTAGCAGTATAGTGGTTGACATTCCTGCTTGGTATTTGAGAGAGCCGAGATTCAAATCTGTGCATGAGACCAGTTGTTCTGTCTCTGGTGCTTTGTGGTTTTCCTTAGTGCTTCCAGGAAAATATTGGATACTGTCTCAATATAGAACACACTAACTTTCATATGAGTAACTAAGTAAGTCCATGGAGCTGAACATTCCGTAAGAGGGTAATAGATGCTCAGCTAGCCAAAAAATTCTCTGCATTTTGTGGAATCTTGTGATTTGTAACCACTTCCATATCCCTGCTAGTTCATAATCATCCTGTCATTCAACATGGTATATTATACGCTGCTGACACCGTATCATAAAACTAAGACACGGTTTGATTACATAGATATTGCAGGTATATCACTGTAATTCTTAAGCGTGGAAATATTTGTATCTATTTGAACTCTCATTATTCATAATGTGTGCTTAGTGGTCTTATTCTCTGGAGAAACCAAACACTGGCAGTATATTCAACATCTCATGGTCAAGTGATGGCACCCAAGTTGCTGGGGCTTGTGGCAGTGGGCACATTATCTTTGCTCACATCATTGAAAGGTATGTACACTTGTGACCATAAATTCAAAGAAATACTTACAATTTTGAGTTTTCTTTTAGAACTTTCTTACTGTGGAAGTTAGACTACATCAGCGATTTACAAACTGTACTCAGGAAAACACCAAGACCCCCATGGTAGCTGAGCGTTCTTTGTATGAGAGGTTCCAAGATGTTCAGTTCATTTTTCTTTTATAAGTAGAATCCATTGTTACTGACAAGCTGAAAAGAAACTTTTTATGAAAACTGTGAGTGTGAAAGTGAAGTCCCAGTCTTAGAGCTCAGGAAAAAGGTTTCAATTTACATTATTTATCATTTACTGGTGTATTATTCAGTCTTTGGTCTACAACTTTTGGATCATTTTCCACTTTAGGAAGGCTCCACTTTCAGAATTGCTAAAACTAAATAGTAGGCTATGGTGCCTGGTTCAAATCTTGGCCAGGGCACTGGCTACCCTGACAGATTTTTCGGGGTTTTCCCAGCCCTTTCAGACAACTTCTGGAATAGCACCTCAATTTAGCAATGACCACTCCCTTCCAAATCCGTCCCTTTTCGTCATTCATCACACAGACTATTATTCAGCACTGTATAGTTCACATTACTGACAACATCATTACATAACCCACAGAAACGTATGCTACTGCAAGAGTACCGGAATGTCATTGGTGTTTCTTCTGATTCTGTACTAATATAATGATGCACTGATTGTCCTTGATTCAGCTTTGTGGTACTCTGATGTGCGTAATATAGCAAGCATGTTACTTTCGCTGCAACACAGAAGAGCTGTTCCTGTGCATAACCACACAACTTGAATGGTGAATGGGGGACGCAGACGTATTGTACCACACATTCTTTATCTCAGCACTATATGAACTAGTTGTTGGTTCTATGCCTAGGCATTCTCTGCTGCCTTGGTGAAACCCTTCCAATATTGGTGAGGAAGGGGCTGAGTGGGTCTCATAACTTTGCAGGGGATACTAAAGAGAAAAATCTCCAACACTGGGAAGTGAAACTAGATTTTTAGTACAGAATGGACTACATTTTAATGTAGATATTCAGCCTATCATATAAGTCCTAAGTCCTGTTATTTAATAGCCACACCTACCATATTGTTCATATTTGGCCTGTGCTGGGACCACAGAGATATTCACTAAGTATGGAAACAGTAACATTGGAACTTTTCTGTCTGGACCTTGTGCAATATCAGTGTTGCTACTTATATTTTATGCAAAGAAATGTTCTAACAAAACTTGCATATAATATTAAGATATATTATCATACATTTTTTGGGCCCAGGTATGGCATTAGGTTTATCCGGTTTGTTTAACATAATGAAATTTTGTTGACCAGACGATTGGAATGGAGGAATTACGAAGTGACTGTTACTGGTCGCAAGAGTATCAGCATACGGAATGTAAGCAATGATGCATGGGAGAAACTGGAGTTTCCCGATCGTGTTATTAAGGTGTCACTGGGCTACAGTCATCTGGTGGTAGTCACTTCATCACAGTGCCAGATATACACTACGAAGAACTGGAACACTCCCGTCATATTTGACCTGCGTGAAGGTTCTGTCTGCATGCTCCTTCTAGCTGAAAGGTTCGTTTCTGACATTGCATGGACATGGCAGAATGCTATTAAAATTAAAAAGACGATAAGTTGTGAGAATGTGGATCCAATTCATGTGCTTCTGGATAGTGTCCAGGTGTGGTCTCTTGTGAATACGAGCTAATGACTTCTGGTCCACAGAGGACAAGGAATTTCTTGACTGGCTGTGTAACTGTTACCTTCTTAAGAAGGACTCTGTTTCATAGTTATACTTTGCAGTGTCTTTCTTACTGTTGCCAATGTCTTATTTATCTTTGAAACAGGCATTTCTTACTGGTGGAGAAGTTGAGCTTGAATCTGTACAGTTACGAAGGACGCTTGCTGTGTTCTCCAAAGTGGCAAGGGATGCAACCAGAGATCCTCAATTCAGCATGTGTCAGTATCAGCTCTGATACTATAGCAGTCATAGACCAAGCAGACAAAAAATGTATGTTAAGGAAGAGCTTAAAATATTTAGATCTTAGATTCAAGTAATGATATGTGTGGGTTCTAATGTTGCAACACATTTAATCTTCTCTCCATTTTGTCTTTAATGTAGAAGTAAAGAAAGGGAATGCCTTAGAGTTGAGATCTTTGAAATGCTACAAAGGCAAACAGAATAGTTGTCTCTCTTGTCCTTTGTGACTGTCAACAAGCAGAATAATCAACATGAATCTTGGAAAAGTTGTGCTATGAGAAAGCAGAATGTTGTCTACTGGTAAAACTCAGTGCTGCCGTGTGAAACTTAATAGAGAATATGTCAGACAGTCTTCATAACTATGTGCCATCATGGCAGAGTGCCCCTCATTATGTACTGAAGAGGTGGCTGCATAGCCACCAGAGGAATCCTGGTTATGGTTGTAATGACAAACACCCCAAAATTTTATGTTGAGTCTACTGTGTCTTCTTGTATAATTTCGGCTCCTCTGCATGTATATGAAAAAATGTCAGGGACAGGAATTAAATAACATTCTTATCTCCAACTTTCAGCCACAAGTTTTTCAGTAAACAGATATGAATACCTTTAGATTTTCAACTTTGTGTATGATACTGTCCCCGTTCCAAGGCATGCAAACCTTATTACACTTTCCCAGCTGACAGAATAGGTGTTTGGGGACCCTGCTAATGTCCACGGCCAAATAGCCAGGCATAGATGGTTAGGGAAGGAGGGAGTGGAATACACACAGTTGGGAAGAACTCAATCAGTGACACCTGTATGCACTTTGCTGCATTAATATATGCTGTAGATGTCATATAAATGAAAGGAGCTTCCACATTACAGGCAAAATAACTGGATTTCAGTCATTTTCACAGAGAATGTGACTAATCACATGTATGTCACACTAGAGGGGACTGATATTAGGTAAAACTGTTTAATTAAACTATGAATGGTTATTAAAAAGTGATATGATAGGCTGTGTGTGGGCATATCATGACCAAAGAAAAGGATCTGTTGTAAAATTACAAAAAACATTCTAACGCATGTACACACATGTAGACAAATATGTATACCTTACTTTGCTGTCAGCATGACAATTCTGTATTCTTGTGGAAATGGTTGTGTAATCCAGACTACTATGTTCCAGTGGTGCATTTGTTTGAGCTTGGAACAGCACGGTCTCTGGTTCATGCCCCGCCTATAAGACACAGTGCAGGTGTAATTGAAATAGCCTTGAATCAAGCTGGGTCACCTGGAGAACGACAGCTTGTCATAGTTGACAAAAATAGAGATATGTACCTGACCAACATAAGAGGCTCTACTGCTATGAAGAGGCTGTGTAAATTGGGTTAGTTACATATATGTAGCTTTATGAACCAGATGCAATGGAGTTCGGGTCTCCCCACTTTTTCTGTGACACTGTTAACCTTTTAAAGCCTAGCGGTAACTTTACATATGACCAGGTTTAACATTAAAAAATTCTACCTGGTGCCCACATTGCGTTTGTGTGTTTTATACGGATCTCATAACAAACAGCAACTTTTGCCTTGTAAAACATTAAGAGATTGGTTTTTATAACTGAAGTGGAGAGTGTTTACAGTGTGGTACGCACTGAGTGCTTATATAAAACAGATACGCTTTGTCTTTAAAGGGTTAATAAAGAAACATATGTTCCTTTGCCTGTATGTTAGACAGGATTCACCCTGTTGCTGCGATTTGGTAGAACTTCTTATTTCTAAAATTCTGTTTGAATGTAAGACAGTCATTATGCCCCCTTTTCTTCATCTCCAGAGCCTGTAGAATCTTTCAACAATTAGTTCCCCAGCTCTCTGTATATTCAACAGTACAGCTCAACCTCCAATGTAGATTATGCTTTCCTAAGTGGCAGAAATGTTGTCTGTTAATGGCAAAAGGTTAACACTGATGGTTTAACCCAAACACTTCCATAGCCAGTTTCTGAAGACCAAACATGCAGTTCCTTTCTTTCATTTATTGAGTTACCACCACCGCCGCCGCCGCCACCACCACCACCGCCGCCGCCGCCGCCGCCGCCGCCGCCGCCGCCACCACCACCACCACCACCACCACCGCCACCGCCACCGCCACCGCCGCCGCCGCCGCCGCCGCCGCTGCTGCTGCTATTATCATTTGTAATCCCCTTCATGCAGGGTTTTCACAATTATATACCAGAAAAATTCAGTGTTTGTAGGGTATGTAATGTTGCAGCTAGTCTGTGGCTACAGTTTATGGTACATCTAATGTTATTTCCAGTGATAAAGGTTTTGTACTTTTACATTACTACTTCCTGAAATATGTGCACAGTGCCCAGTGTGGCTGCTTTCTGTAGTTCCTTGATGTCATGCTTTCCAAGTACATTGCTCAGGTATTTTCTGAGTGATTCCAGTTGCCCTTGTTGTTACTGGTTTAACTTGTTTGTGCATTCCACATGTGTTGTACTTCTATTGTATGGTCTTTAAATTTTAAAATCTTTTTGGCTTCCTCCTGATTATACTTGTCTCCTGAAATTGAAATGTCTATTAACAAACATGTTTTTGTTGTTGTTTTAACTGTTCCAGAATGGAACAGTTTCCTAGAAACAGATTATGTGAACTCCTTTTCATGCTTTCAGGGTCCATGATCCAATCCCTTTGTTGGAACAGTGACACAAATATGTTGGCAGCTGTGCAGGACACTAATCTCATTGTGTGGTGCTATCCAACTGTAGTCTATGTGGATAAACGTTTAGTGAAGAAAACAGTCATCTTTAAGGATGCCAGGTAAATTACTTTCATATGATTTGCAAGTTCTGAAATTTTCACAATGGTGTTCTTCTCGGATATAATGCTGTCACTGGGTAAGTCATACCCAGTGTTTGAGAGGATCATCATAGCCCAGAAGAACAGACTGTTCATATGATTTATTTTGAGGAAGGCCCAAGGAAGTGGTGATCTGGTTTAGTGATTTTATGCATGTGTTTGCTCTCTGTCATGAAATATTGTGTTTTGTTGAATAAAGTATAGTCAAAACTAGGCAGCCATGTACATTCAAAAAGTAGAAATGTTACTTTTACATTAAAAAAAATTAATTGGTACCTGGATGTGTGTTATGATGTACAGCCACAGCAAGGACACCATATTGCAGGTGCCTATAACATAGGGGCTAAGTTGTATAAAGGTTAAAGGCAGAGGATCATGGGGTAATAATTTTCAATCCTATGTATGTTTATATTCAGTGAGTTTGGTAAGAATCCTGTAGTGGTATCATTCGATGGAAATCATCTCGCCATAAGACGTGTGGATGGTTCTCTTGTGACCAGCAGTGTGTCACCATTCCCACCTGTTCTTCATGGCTACATGGCTTCCTCTCGATGGGACGATGCACTCCGTCTCTGTAGACTTGTCAAGGTACTCAAGTTTACATAGTTTGGGGTATTTCATGAGCCAAATGAGGAATTTCAGTCACAGAACGGATGGACCATGGTAAATATGGCATATCTGAAGTCTGAAAGAAAATGCGGAACCTTGGGCAGCATTACTGTGCTGTTTTATGATACTAGCTGGCTGGGATTAAAAACTTTCTTTTTCTTGTAGTCTTTGTCACTTTTATAACAGCAACTGCATGTGAATTATGAATCCAACAAAAATTTTGTAATACTGAATAACCAAGCATGACTAAGAATGAGCTCACATTTAAACAAACATTTTAATTTTGCTGTAGTAGAACTGTACTGACTGTGATCATGTGAGACCAGTTTGAGTTTCATCTGTGTGTTATGTACAGAACTATCCTGTTTTAAAACTGCAACTGATTACAGTCACTTAGAATGAGACATGCCTTGCACTCTTTACAACAGTTTGGTTTTCAGAATGTGAATAGTATGTCAGATATTTTAAATGTATGTTAGTAGATTTTAGGCATGGTGCTCCAAATTATGGAAAAACCACATATCCAGAAAACCCCAAGTCCCAAACATTCTGAGTATGAAATCACACCTGTATAATTATATGCAACCTTGCTGATACTTTATTACCATTATCCACTAATTCACTGTAATACTGTATTACCCAACTGCCTAAAATAGTTACTTCAGTTTCTTTAGCAGTGCCATGCATAATTACTATAATGCTGAAATTTGTGATATATCACAGTTTTGGAATGAGTTACAGATCACATTGTTAGTTCATTGTAAGTCAAAATCTTCCAGGCCTTAATTATGGGACTAAAATAATGTCATGTTACAGATTTCAGCACAATAACTGGAAAAAAAATTGGCAGCAGTAGCAGCAGCAAAAACCATTTAACAATGACTGAATGACTGTTTCAGGACTCCACCTTATGGGCATGCCTTGCAGCCATGGCAACACATGTAAAAGACCTGACTACTGCAGAAGAAGCTTATGCAGCTATCAGTGAGACAGATAAAGTTGCTTATATACAACATATTAAGGTGATGTTAAATGTGGAAAATTAACGTTCCTGTTTTATTTAATCCATTAATGTCCAGTAATTACAGAACTGGATATGTTTTCAGAAAAGAATTTCTGGGCATGGGTGGGCATGAAAGAAATGTTGCTTTCTTCAAGGTTTACCAACTACCAGAGTGTTGACGTCTCTTCCTAACTGCAGTATATTCTTGTTATATAATTCGCCTGAGAACCATCAGTGTGCTTTCCTCTGTTGCAGTGTTTGCCAAACTTTTTTGCTTGTATACCTCTTTTGGCTTCAAAAAATAACCACAGATCCTTATATCCTTGCTCATGTAAATAGGGTGTCTGGATGATAGGTATCCCAAATTAAAAATTTATATCTCAGAACTGCTTTTAGATAGCTACCAATACATACCAGTAGCATATGTAACAAAGCACTGCATAATTTGACCTGAACTAAACTGACTGTCACGTACTTCGTGGATAGAGGAGGTTTCTTGATTAGATATTGTAACAATCATACGAAATAAACAGATTGCTAATTAAAACAGTTCTGCCATTCTTTTTAACAAAACATTGTTCCTTTAATTTAAAAAATAGTAAACTTCAAAGTAGCCATTTGAGAAATGTACCCACAGATCCCCTGGGATCTGTGGAGCACACTTTGGGAACCACTGCTCTATTGGCATGAAAACTGTTTCACTTATCATACTTCCATTTGTATTGTTGGATACAAGTTCACAGTCCAAGCAAAAGTACACATAATTCTGTTTTGATCAGTGTCCTGTGACTGTACAGCTGCTACAACAAGAGGGCTCTGGTCACTTAAGTATCAAGCAGCATGCAGCATTGTTGATTCATACCTGACCTCCTGCAACAGATAAGATCTGTTGATATCTGTATAAAATTATGGGCGCAGCAGTGTAAAGTATTTTGACTAAAAAGAAAGCACTTGTAAAGCACATTTTTGTAATACGTGTAACTGTTTTCCTAGTCACATTTGAACGCAGTGTTAGAACAGAATGCCAGTTAACAATAAATCACAGAAAAGGGACAGAAATATCTGCTTTCCTTGCACTTCTGACCTCACCAATACAGTACCAGTTACTTTTAAAGCATACAGTTGAATAACATAACTGTGCACTTTAAGTGAACATTTGTGCAAACACAACATAGCCCCCCCCCCCCCCAATATATGCACCATTAATAGTACCCGTGGAATAGCTGCGACACTGTATACCCTAGAAACATGGTTTGTTTCAGGTATATAAGTGTGAATACCCTGCATAAAGGAGATGATGATGATGATAAAAAAAGTCTGTGCCACTTGGACTGACATATTTTACCTTCATGCAGTGCTAGTCTCCTCCCCACTTGTGTATTTCCAAATGGATATACAAGCAAAGTCCAGCCTTCAGCTTCATTTTGCTGTGGAACCTAGTCATACATCTCAGAAAAATCATTAACATTAATCCACACTCTTCTCTAAATTCGGCAGGCATATTCATATTAACGTCTTTGCTCAATAGATATCTGGCATAAATAATTGTAACTACTGGAATTATGCCAGTTGCATGCTCACACCACTTCCAGTTTGTATGCAAAACAGTTTACCAACTTAACCACAGTATTATGTGAAGAGTACATACAGAATGTGTACACTACACAAAATAATAAACACACAATTTGTGCTAGAAATCGTAAAAATTAGATTTTCATCCCTTGTGGGGAATTCATAAGACAGGGTATGAAAATACGGTACCTTCATTCAAATGATACCACTTGTAGAATTTCCTGCACCTTTAAAAAAGTGGTTACTTCTGTGTATGATTAATCTTCCTTAACAGTCCTGCTATAATTTATTGTCACCAGTGTTGACTTCCTCAAATACTTCTATTTCTTACTATAGGAAATTCCACTCCACACAGCACAGTTGGCAGAGATGGCATTGCTTGGTGGCAACGTGCAAGATGCAGAGAGCACATTGCTACAAAATGGGCTGGTATTTCGGTCAATTATCATCAATTTGAATTTACACAATTGGAACAGGTAACACTAACTACCAGTAACTCTGTTATTTGTTACATTTGTGTTTAACAAAAATTATATATACACCAATGCTACAAAAACTGGCTATGTCTAAACACCAGAACTAAACCTGTGACCTTCACAGAAAGTGTGAAAGAATGTGGCAAATATGCATGTATAACAGAATCAACCTACATGCTGAGCCACTTGTATGGTTTTCTTCATTTTCCTGGAGCTAAATGGGTAACAGACAAACATTCACAATGGCAGTTTATTTGTAACATATTTTGTGCTTTTCATGTTCTAGAGCACTGGAACTAGCCATTAAGCACAAAACACATGTGGACACAGTTCTCTTTTTTCGCAAGAAATATCTGGATACATTTGACAAGCCAGAAACAAATCACAAGTTCTTACAATTTAAAGATGAGGTAAGAAATATTTACACACAGCCTAATATATTCATAATTGCAGTAGGTCATAGTGAAATTAAAGTTTGAGTTCTATACAGTTTGAAGCTTTTTACATTTTAACATCATCATAATATTTGAAACTGATGTGGAAAACCAAATTCCCTACGCTTAGCACACATATGAATTCACTCAAATTCTAGTTCCATCTCAAAATTTCCGTGCATTGTTTGAATGCCAAGCAACCTGTAACCACACTCACACTCAGAATTGTTCATAAATGAAAAGCAACCGTTGGCTTTGTCCTGTCTGTCCATCTGCATGTATCTGGGTGCCTCCACCGAACAGATTTTCATGAAATTTCATATTTGGGATTTTTATTAAAATTTGTGAGTACATTCTGAGAGTTTGATGCTGAGATAGGAAGAGGCTCGAAGGGATAAATCCCATTTCTTAAACTTTCTGCATATATTGTTAATGTGCACTTAATGACTTCTTTCTGTAGGTGGAAGTGAATGCTGAGAAAATAGCACATAAGATAGATATGGAATACCAAAGAGAGTTACAGAATGGCTGAAGAAGCTCCAGCTCCAGCAAGAGAGAGAGAGCGAGAGAGATTGAGTGAACACAAATGAACAGCAGTTATAATATGCACGATGTAATCTGCATTGCACAAATACAAGTTCATTTTTAAATCCCAACAAGAACAATGCACCACAGTCATGTGTACTGAGGTGTGTCAAAGATGATGTGGATGACAGGTTCAGTTTATAACGAAATACAATCCAAGATCAACTATCTAAATTACTTTTTCAGGGATGTGTGCCTTTTGTGGGAAAATCTGAAACATATACTTACACACAGTTAGTATCAGCAGTTAGCATGTCTGTGTTTTATTTCAGTTTAAAATCTATACATCAGTTGTGTGTTTGTATTGTATTATGTCTGTACAACCAGATCTTAACATATTTAATGAATAATGTATGCTGCATGTTTTCATTAGTGTACATAATTCATCACCCTTGAATGAACTGTACAAAGGTTAAAATCCACAATCATGAAATATACTACAAGTACTATTATACTGAATATCTCCTACAGGGAAAATATGTAAACAATTAAAATCAACAATCATTAGTGTACAATATTTCAACATTTAATATTAAAGCATTTGTCTTAATGAAACATATCAATCTTACCTTTCCCAGTATCCCACTGAAAAGTTGCAATACCTAGGGAAGAATTACTCATCTTGCTAAATCAGTTGTTAGTTCTTGTGGGGCAAGGGAACTGTAATGGTTAAAACCAAGTTAGGTAAGCCTGTAGTGTTTGCACTTTTATCACAGTAATTGATAAATCCTTTTCTTTTGAACATACATACAAATCAACCACCACTATGTACTCAAACTATGTCATAACTGAAACATCTCAAGGATTTATGCCACTACTCACTCATATGATAGTCAATTACTGTACATCCGTTACTGTTTAACCTGCTGACTTGCACGCACATGCACGCGCGTGCGCACACACACACATGTATTTCACACACATTCACACAAAAAGACAATGCATTGGCACTTTCTATGGGCAGAATGTGGCATAATAGTTGGGTTATCACATCATGCATACAGTAATACTGGAAAGTGATTCATTACTTCACAAGCCACTAGTATCACCAGTTTGCAGCCAGGTCTAGCTACCTACCATGGCACAGAAGTGAGCCCACTATCTGCTACAACATTAACAGAGAGACCACGGAAGCAGTGTCAGTCCTGCTCGGGGAAGACAAAGTCAGTCAATGTAATAGCCGCATGAGAGGCATTAAATTCAAACATAAACTACATGGTGATTTTTAAGTATAATTTATGGGGCTACACAAGAAGAAAAAGCACGCTATATGCAGCCACATACTGTAATAGTCGAAACATTCTCATGTTCACAATTTATAAAACTAGATAAGTTTCAGTCACTGGTTCCGTTAAGTGACCAGTTCAAAATTATTATATTTAATGTCCAATGATAATGTGGATCCCATTTCTGAGCAATGGCACCATATTATCCACTTCACCTCAAAGACCGAAACTGCATGGATCTCTGCAGTGTCAGCAAAACAGCCTATTATCTATACAGTTCCATCATACAGACAGAGGATTCATATTAACAAAAAACTGCTACTGAAGCTTGAATTCTTGATCTCCAACCCTGAATAAGTAATAAAAATATGATTACTCTTGATAACATTACCCAATATGTAAACTCCATAACACAAAATTAAAAAGCAGTGCTGGGGAATATTATATATTTGTGGCAAGCTATATAGTGTTGTGGCACTGCTAAAAACTTGCACACAAAACCAATGACTGAATCACTGGAGAATCTTTACCCATTCAATTCTAAATGAAAACGCATTTTCTGAGAGATGTCAGGCAACAGGTGCCACTGACTCACATGAAGAAAGTACGACTGTATATACACCTTGTTAATATCCATGTATTTCTACAGACCAAAAGACACTTTAGTCTTGCATTTCTTATAACTTTACATGGCAGAGGGGGTTCATCTTCTGCAACATGTCATCAGCATGCTAACAAACTGAAAGTGACAAGAGAGGAACAGGGACAGCCCATCATGACAGGGTATAAGCAGTATGATGGAGTGCACTCAATTTGCACTCTTACAACCTCTTCACAGACCCTCCCTTAATGTCATCAACTCTTCACAGAATTGCCTTACATTATGAAAAAAATAAAAATGACATAATGTGAATATATTTGTACTCTATCTGAAACTGCCGACAAATAATACATCCTCCTTGTTTAGTACATCATATGCATGTGCTAATGAAAATATTCAAAGGATGCAAAATTTTTATTACATATACTTTCTATTACTTTGACAACTAAAGTTAGGAAATAAAAAATTAGAAACATATTTCAGTGAAACTCTAGTTCAATTTCCGATGGTGACGTGAATGCCTGTTATTCTTTACAGTTATGCTATGAAACAAACGAAAATTGTGACAGTTGATCAGAAAATAAGTTTACAATGTACACATTTTCACCTGTAACAAGAACGGGTCACATTTAATTGTACTCCTGTAACACTAACTTTGCACACAGTCACTACCACAGGTGCACTACTTAACATACCATCGGATGATTTTTTTAATTTCCTGTTGACATCAGTCTATGTCTTGTGTTACCAGCCATTGTGTCACAACAGTTTCCACCTCACCATCATCTTTAATTTGTGGCTGCCAAGATTTTGCTTCAGCACTGGAAACATATTATCTTTGGTGACAAATTCCCCTGATATAATCACAACTGTGTAGGTTCTTTTTGTACAAAATTATATGACATGCGAACTTATTTTCTGACCAACCCTCACAAAAAAGGAAAATATGCAATATTTCATGGTAGGGAACAGCACTTCAAGGTTGTGCCAACTTGTAAAGTCTGGTTAACTCATTTTAAAAATAACTGTCACGGATCATAGAACTGCAGTCTGGTAGCAGCACGTCTGATTCACGACTACCAAAACAATCATACGTAGATTTATATATATATATTTATATGTACATACATATCTAAAAAATACATTCTTATAATCAAAAGAAAATATGGACAAGTGTTCCTAAAAGTATCCACTCGACATGTACACATATATACATACTCATCCAGTTAGCACTAGTGGAGTGGAAGGGAACAAAAATCAACAAATACAGATATGGAAGATAAACCACTGGTATGTTATCATTCTGTGGGGCAATTAACAGAGAGAACTCCTAGCGACAAGTTCAATAGCAACAAATTAATGGTAAGAATTATTTAACAAAGTGTATCCTCCAAATCAGAATTCCATACTCTCTGGTATATGAACAAGTTAAGCTTGACAGGGAACAGTAAGTAAATTCATACTGTGAGTGTGAATGAAGGGATCCATGCCTCTGTTTCACACAGGGACAATGCTTTTCCTCTACTTTGACTGAAAGGATGGTAATTTACTGATGTTGGTGGAAGTCTACAACACACATTATACTAGCTGCACATTGTATAGCATTTACTCCCACAATTCATACCTGTAGGAAACATTTCATATTGTCCATAAAACATTTCTGTATTACTACAAACAACTACTACTTCTGGGCAGCCTTTTAAGAGCACAAAGGCATCAAATTTTCCTGCACAAAGGTTTGCATACTCCCATATTTATTTCCAATACATACCACAAGCATTATGGAAGCTGTCATTACTCTCAGTGAACAGACATGTACCTGCTTTCTTGATACAGTATGGCTCTTCCACTTGGAATTGTGGTGTCAAGCACATTTTGAGTAGGATGTGCTCATATCATATGTCAGCTACAAATCTGTTATACAAAGCAAGGTCTATGTCTCAGCAAGGAATTGCTTTCATTTTTCACAGGATACATTACAATACACCTCCACATTAGAAGCAATGTCCATTAACCCTTTAAAGACGAAGTGTATCTGATTTATATAAGGACTCGGTGCTTACAGCACTGTAAACACTCTCCACTTTGGTTATAAAAACCAGTCTCTTAATGTTTTATAAGGCAAAATTTGCTGTTTGTTCTGAGATCCATAAAAACACATAAACGCAATGTGAGCACCATGTAGAATTTTTTAATGTTAAACCTGGTAGTATGTGAAGTTACCGCTAGGCTTTAAAACGTTAAGGAAGAACTGGACCTTTGGCAATGGAGAAAACAAGAGTAAATACCTGTTCCAAGCTGTTATACTTTTGAAGTTAGTACTAAACACATCCGAATCTGGTGACAGTCTGGACACATGACCATATTCAAGCCAATGTTTGCTGTATTTACTATCTCACTTTTAATTTCCATTGAATTATGTGCAATTTACTAAAATTGTTAGTTCACAGGCTATATCCAGAGCACAATGCACCGTTACTTTAACACTGTTAGAATTTAATAACCGCTAAGACTTGGTCATGTAACCATAAAGTTACAAATTATGTAGGTACATAATGTAGGCCTTTAAGATGGCCACACATGACCAAAACGTGCTTAAGAAAACAAAATCACAGTACCAGTGAACATGCTGATCATGCCCATAGTACCGCAGAAGAAGAAAAACAAGAACAAGAAGCAGTGCTGTGTCACTTCAAAAAAGATATATAACTCTGCATTACTCTACATGCTCTTTCCATTTTTTATACAAATCTGGGTCCAGTTGCAATTCCTTTTCACAAAATCTTATGGCAAAACATTATACTGACAAAAGTACTATTTCATGTTTACATATTCATATAAATTATGACATTATATCCCTACTTGAAAATGATGTCCCAAGAACATGCTCCTTTTGTCTTGTTTTTCCCCCAGTTCTGGCCAATTAGTAACTGAAATGGATAAATTCTTAGACCATGATAGAACTTCACATCCTTTTCTTCACCAACTGTTTTAATACTAAGACCCAAATGCATTTATAGTGCACATTTATGAAAATTACAACATTTAAAATATGCAGAAGTTCCAGGAAAACATGGGTCCATTAAGTAAAATATTTGCAATGATGAAAATGTATTGTAGACTGTACTGATTTAGTGATGCCCTACAAGGAAGGAAGGAAGGAAGGAAGGAAGGAAGGAAGGAAGGAAGGAAGGAAGAAAGAAAGAAAGAAAGAAAGAAAAAGTCTCAAAAGTGTGTCAGAATGTAAACTGATTTCTTTTCATACAGAAGAGGTAAATGGATTATTCATGCCCACAGTAAAGCTCTGCATGCAGGAACAATAAAGAACTCCTGTTTGCATGTTTCAATTCCAATCTGGTGACCTCCCTATTTATATCTTGCCTTCTTTCCTTGTGATGAATACTACTTGTAATGTGTTTACATTATTGTAAACAGTTCCTTTATTTCTGTGCACACAGTCACCTACTCAGTTTGGACTTGTCTAACAAAGAGAACTATTAAATGGTGATTGAATCATGACATATTTTCATGATCATTATATTAAATAACACCTCTGTGTACATAATGAAAGTGAACAGACAAGGGATGGCATACAGGTGCCACTATTCAAACAGAAATTTACTTAAGGGAAGTCAACACTTATCTGCCTACTTCAAAATTTAAAAGTGAATACCAACAGTAACTGACAAACAAAATAACCTACTCTCTATGTTAACACTGTAACAGTGCATAATATGCCCCTCTGATAGCAGTTTTTTTGACAGGAGACAAAAAATGACATTAAGAATCTGTAGTCTCATAAATGTAAATTGCTGAATTTAGCATCAGAGTCCAACAAAGATGTGGAACTTTCCGTGCATGCAGACACAGTTACAGGACGGAGTCAGCCTGACAGCACTGCCTTCCTTATGGGTGATTACAGAACCTCAATCTGTTCAAAACTGAGCAGTTGTAGCAATATGCTATTCCAAGAGGTACAGTTTATACATAATTCTTTACTACTTACATACAGTTGCAATAACCCATCTCACTTGCTTTCACTCTGAACTAGGAAATGAACTAGGAAATGAAACCAATGCATTTACATTCTGTTCTTGTATGTCTGAGAGTAACAACAGAGTCCCATAAACTCTGCAGTTGATGTCTTGGCATGTAAACATGTACAGAGTATGTGACTTATATAAAACAATTTCTTGTAACAGTATCATTGCCATAGTTCTCTCCATTAACCTCCTCATGCTGCAAAATTAATAACTGTGGTCTTGGCAGGCCATAAGCAGATGTAATATCTAAAAATAAAGCCAAGAAAAAATAAATATTATTGTAATATTGTTGCAAATAAAATAATTCTTAACAAAGGCTAATATCAATCAAATAACATACTAGTGCCTACCGGATGACTTAAAATTCAGAAATGTTACATGTATGACCTTGACCTGCCACAGACAACATGACAGAAGTCACCCCAAATCACAACTGATGACGAAGCACTGCAACACTAACTCCACCCATTCCATCCCTGATGTCTGGACCTGGAAATCATCTCTCTCCTTGGACAATTCCATCTCCCTTATCATTAACTGAAACAGGTGGCAATTTGCACTTTCATATCATCAACTGTGCTGTCAGTCAAACTGGCATACAGTAACAAAAAGAAGTTCAGGATGACCAAGAAAATGTACTTCCATTACTTAACAATATAAAGGAACATATTTATAAACATAACACTGGCTGCTGTATAAGGGAAGTCCTGAGTTTTTACAACACTTCATCCTGCTGCAGCCTGCCCAACAAGGAGGTTCTTCTACGTGTCCCTGGAATAAAATACATATAAGTCCTTAATGGCTCCAAATCTGCCTTCCTGCCTGGCTAGGGTGAAGCAACCCTAGTTTGAGGAAGGAGCACCACACGCTAGAATTCTGTGATAGGGTTGGTTTCTGCTGTATGTTAAGTTAACATCAGTTCAAAATTAGTATTCTAACTTCAAAGCACTAATTTTGGTATTTTAGATGCTGTTGTAGCTTTTCTTTCAACATGAGTACCCATGATTTTTACAGCATACTTTAATGTTAACAACCTAACTTCAATAATCCATCATTTCAACAGTGAAATCAGATTTTACATTATTCATACTGTGCATCTTCTTACAATTATTACATCAGTCAACTCATGCACTGAATAAAATACATTCATAGCCTATTATAAAAAAACCCTTACATGTTTCAGCACTGAGGTGCCATCATCAGGGAGCCCCCTGACGATGGCAGTGGTGAAACATGCAGGGGTCTTTTATAATAGCTTACGAATGTATTTTGTTCAGTGCATGAGTTGGTTGATGTATTAAACAAAATCAGATGCACAAAATAGTGTAATCACTGTACCAGGTATGTAATTTTCTTTATCAAACAAGCCACAGCACGTAAAAAGAAAATGTTCACCCACTGTGCATGATTATTCCCCCACCCACCATTACTTAGAGGACGAATTACTTTCAGGTAAATATCATAATACTAACCATATGAAAGGGCCCACTATTCACACAGGTACATTTTAGGAAACATTTCACACCAAAGTTAAAACACAGGAAAACACTAATGGCAACAGTCAACTGTTGACTTTTGGTAACTGACTTCTGAATGTCACATCTGTGAGTACTGCAAGGTTATAGATGACTTGGTGAGAGGTGGAAGCAGGCAAGACTCATCAATAAAATCTTGTTCACTGGCAAAAGACCTGCCAGTGATTAAATGGGAAAATGTGAGCTGTGTATTCCCTCGCCTTTCTCCTTCTCTTCTGAGAGTTCCACCCTACTTTGTCTCCGACAATCAGTGAAAAGTGCAGTTCTGCACATTGCTGCAGGCCTCTATCAGGCTGTACAGTGACAGCCGAAACTTAAATAGCATTACAACTTCTCTGCACTTACAGCATGTAATAAAATGTTCCTTGTACTATCACAGAGAAGAAAAGAAGGGGGGGGAATGCAAACTGTTTTGCCAGCTCCCGCTACATTTTCCAAAACCACCCGTGTTAAATCTTATTGACCCACCATAACTGTGTATCAACACAGCTGTATTTTAACCCTTTAAAGACAATGACTAACTGAATTACATTTAAGTTCAATTCACACCAGGTAGTAACACACACCATCTCCGCTGTGAAAACCAATCAGTTAATGCTGTATGGGAAAACAGTTGCCATTTGTTCAGAGATCAGTGCTAAACACATAAATACACTGTGCAGGCAGAACATAGAATTTCAAATGTTAAATCTGGTGATACATGAAGTAATCACAGGTCATTAGAGGTTACTTTAGCCATGCCCATACACAAAATGACATTATAATGCCACATGCGTATCATTCCTTATAGTATATGGCATGGGTGCTCACATACCCAACACATGGGCATTCCTGGAACTTTGAAGTCATTAGAAGTCACTTTAGTTTCAAACTTTTAAATTTCTGTGCATCCATATACCAATCCCAACATTACAGTGTCAAGAAATTGTGATGTGGGAATGTCACTAACATCATTTAATGCACTGGCCTGAAATTTTGTGGTGAAAACAATGGAACTTTTGTGCCACCCTCTTTCTTTCAATATTCAGTATGTTTTAATTAATTACTGTATTTGCTTATTTACTTACTTACTTACTTACTTACTTGTGGTTCACTCCTTACACAAATCAGTGCCCACCTAACACTGGGTTCTTGTGCAGCACAGACTCCTTACATATATACTTATTGGTCTACTCTCCCAATTTGTTATTCATACTACCACATTACTATTACTCTACCTGTTTGCATACATGTGGAATGTAAAATGATAGTATGGACAGGCCATGCCCTGGCTCATGCAGTTAATTACTGGCCCCTCAATGCAGAGGTCAAGTTCAGTCCCAGGCCATTCCATGGGAGATTTGTGGGGGGCAAAGTGGCATTGGGACAGATTTTTCTACAAGTACAGTAAAACTCATTTAAGAAGACCCCAGTTAAGAAAATTTCCCGCCTAAGAAGTCAGGATAAAAAAGCACCAAAATTCTACCATTTGATTAACATTACATGTTGCCCTTTCAATACATCCCCGCACAAGATTTCCCGCCTAAGAAGTAACAAATTTGACGACAAAACAATTTTTTTACCCATTTAATACATTTTCTGCTTCAAAATCTTAAAGAATTTCCCCAAGTTTCCAATTGTTCCGTTTCCAAAACGCAGCATTCAAATGGCGCGGTCAGTTCAGAGAGGTTAATCTCCAAAACGTGTCATGGTGTAGAGTGATTGTGAAACATTTGTGGTGACTGTGTGCACATAAGTTACATCAGCAATTCCAGAAAATAAATTCAAAGACACTGCACAGTTAGTGAAAGTAACTGGAACTACTGACCACCCCTTATGGTCTACCTAAAAGCAAACCTATGGAATCTGAAGATGTATACTGCTACTGTTTTTTGAAAAAAGAGCAACAAGACATGCTTGAAAAATATTGCAAGGAAAAGTAAACATCTGGAATGAAATGTGAACTTCTGAATGAAAAGTCAGTAACAGTATAGGTAAAGGTGTAAATAAAATTGTGAATGAAAGGTTACAGACAAGATGGTTAAATGGTCAGATGCAAGTGACAATGTGGTAAGATAGCTGCAAATTATACAAATTCAGCATACATATGTAATAAGTTCACAAAAAAATTTAAAAATGGAACTTTTCAGTCCTACCCTTTTAAGAAATTTCCCGCTTAAGAAGTCAGATTTTCTTGGAATTTTCAAAAATGTCGTAACAGGGTTTTACTGTACTTAATTTTTCCCATCATTACCATTCCATCTGTGCTCTGTATTCATGTACCTATCTCTGATGCCATACATTCTTGGCAACTGACAGAATTCTTAAATAACATACAGTGAAACTCGCTTAAGAAAAACCTGGTTAAGAAAATTCCCCGCTTAAGAAGTCAGGATAAAAAAGCACCAAAATTCTCCCATTTCATTAACATTACAGGTTACCCTTTTAATACATTCCTGCATAAGAAAATTTCCCAGCTAAGGAGTAACAAATTGCATGATGGAACAATTTTTTTACCCATTTAATACATTTTCTGTTTCAAAATCTTAAGGAATTTCCCCAAGTTTCCATTCGTTCTGTCTCCAAAACGCAGCGTTCAAATGGCGCGCGGTCAAGGTCATTTCTGTCACATTACACACAGCAGAATGATGCAACCTCACAGCCATCGCGGGGTTGTCATATTTCTTCCATGATGCAGAGACTGCAGTGAGTCACTCCCCACTACTTGGTTTCTTGTCACGACAACTGAAAAATTGTATCAGGTGGCCGGAAGCTGATACTAGCTGTTTCATGACCTGCATGAGCCTGCATTTGGCAACAGCCTGGTACGTGGTCCAAACTAAGGCAGCCAATAACATCTGAAGAAATTTAGGCGCACTAACCGAAGTCACACGTTGCTGGGGGACAGTGGTTTGACGCGAGATAAGTGGGTGATTGATTGTGACAACTTGTTTAAACATAATTTATCGGTGGTAATATAAATGCATCCTTGTGTTGTGTGATTGTGCAACATCTGTGGTGACTGTGTGCAGATAAGTTACATCGGCATTTCCAGAAAATAAATTCAAGACACTGCACAGTTAGTGAAAGCAACTGGAACTACTGACCACCCCTTATGGTCTACCTAAAAGCGAACCTATGGAATCTGAAGATGTATACTGCTACTGTTTTTGAAAAAAGAGCAACAACCCATGCTTGAAAAATATTTCATGGAAAAGTAAACATCTGGAATGAAATGTAACTTCTGAATGAAAAGTCAGTAACAGTACAGGTAAAGGTGTAAATAAAACTGTGAATGAAAGGTTACAGACAAAATGGTTAAATGGTCAGATACAAGTGAGAATGTGTTAAGACAGCTGCAAATTGTACAAGTTCAGCATACATATGTAATAAGTTCACAAAAAAATTAAAAAACAAAGAACTTTTCAGTCCTACCCTTTTAAGAAATTTCCCGCTTAAGAAGTAGGATTTTCCTGGTATTTTCAAAATTTTCTTAACAGGGTTTCACTGTACTTACAGCAACAACAAGGAACATACGTGAATCCTACATTTGCTGATACTTTGGTCGAACAGTGATAACCACTATATGCCTATTCCATGAAAAAATCTGTATGACAAAGTCTATAATTTTTATCATAAAAATGTTTCATATTAAATCAGATGTATATTTATAAACATGCTGACACTTACAACATTTTTACATTATATTTGACATTTATGTACTAGAAACATACTTTGCAAAAATTACGAACATAATTTTGGAACAGGCTGCATAATCAGTAACTACTACCTCTGCTTAAAGTAGGCATCATAATTTCTTCAAAGAATTTCCTGTTCAAATAAGTTCCAGTACCTCAAGTATAAAATATTCAGCACTCACCTGGTAAGTTTGTCCATAATGCCTTTTACTCTAGTCTCTGTGACAGCAGGCAACAACTTCTGAACCATCTCACGTACAAACAAGTCACTGATTCCTGGACTGGCACGTTCTGCTAATTCAAACGCATTCTTAAGCTCTTCAATAGCGTCTGTCTTATGGGAAGACTCAGGACCACGTGAATTATAATGATGCCGTCTCTGAAGCTAGAGTGAACCAAAATACTCGAGTTTGTAACTCTGTACTTGTGGCATAATTCTTGGTAAATGGCGTGTGTGCGTGGCATGCACGCATATGCGCGCATGTGTGTGTGTGTGTGTGTGTGTGTGTGTGTGTGTGTGTGTGTGTGTCAAAGCATAAACAGTCTGTCTTCTCTTTATAGACAAAACAGTCAGCCACAGCATATGACATGCTGTCCAGAATGTCAGTGCTAACAACTCAATGAGAATAACACATATTTCTTGACTTGGTGAGGGCAGGATGTGAGACTGGATTCAGGGTACCTTAGATTTCTTTCATAAAAGACCTCAACCAGAAATGTCCTATTCTTTAGGCAGAAGGCCAGAAACTGCATGCTTGGTCTTCTGTAGGTAAAATGGGTTGACAGCAGACACAGTTCAGTCACTAACTGTGAGACTGAATGATAAGAAATGTGCAGAGAGCATTTTTAGAACAGACACCCTACAAACAGTTAGTCTGTAATGATGGTTGTTCCACAGACAGAGGGACAATGACAACACAGCCCTCCTCCAGAACTGTAACTGTGTCAGTGTCAGACTATAACTGTGGGGACATACACGAAATACATCAAAACCTCCCAGCCTGTACCAGTACAGGAAACTTCACCATGCCCCAATCACTATAAATATGTCAACTTTCACACCAGACAGAAGTAACGACAAAGACAAAATCTCAACCCCTACTGGAAATAAACAGTGAAAATCCAGCCAGCAGCCAGTCATTACAGCACACTGAATAAGCCATCCTAGCTCATGTGGTCAGGCTCCTAACTCACCTCTGAAATAAGAGGGTAGATAACACCAGACAGACATGGAGACCGTTGATGGTTCGGTTTGCTGCTGCTACTATTGCTATTTGTGTTAATGTCCCGACCCCTCTGAGCAGGTTTCTTTTCTCCACTTTCACCAAGTTCTCCCCGATGATCCAAAGGACCCATTTCCTTTGAACAACGCTTCTCTCTATTATGGGATTCTTTATGTTCCCAATCCCTTTCTCTCTCTCTCTCCTTGCGGTTGTCAAAAACAGGAACAGCTGGAGCTGCTGAGGGAGGCCGTGACTAAAATACAGAAATCAAATGTAAACATAGTGTGACAGTTACCACATTATTTCTTGTTTGTATAAAAGTTCATGAAAAGAATAAGCTGTCAACTTCATAAGAGACAAAAATTTACAGAATATACACCTGATTTCAAAATCTGCTGAAGTCTATACCAATATGTGCAATTGTTACAACATAAGTATAGTGTCTGTGACTGATGCATTAACTTCACCGTGCCGTTATAAGTACCCATACAGCAACCATGACAGACCATGTATGGCTTGTAGCAATAACTTCACTGCAGTCACACTTAACTTCAGCACCACAAATTTAATAAAGTTACACACAGGAAAACTCACATCAATGGAGGGAACTTTCTGGCATTTTTGTTACTACAGCTACTTTGTAACAAGCTGCAACATCTCTAACAAAAGGCAGATAAGAAAACTGGAAACTTCACCTTATTAACTGTACTTGCCAAGCGTTAACATTTTGGGTAAGCAAAATAGCATCTAACCCCTATGCATTTGAGGAAAATGAAAATATGGGGAACTGACAAAGCAAGTCAAACATCCTAAGTTACAAAACACACACACACTCCGATACAGAATCGCCTTAAATCCCACTAGAACAAATCACTGCAGCTACCCCCAGTGTAATGGCAGGCACGAAAGCATGTTTGTGTCTAAAACTGGCTGAGCTGTCTCGTGCGAGGCCCAAAACCTTTCACGCACAAAGATGTGTCTGCTTTACTACGACCAACCTTGAACATAAGTAGCACAGCACCAGTGAAAATATCTGCTTAATAAACATAAAATCAGATAAAATTACCACCACTCCCGCGGGCATTTGGCCAAGACCAAACAAAAAGGGCATAAAATTGGGAGAATGTAAAATCGGAGATGGTAAAATCAAAGCACTGAAAAATCCAAATGAGGACAGTCAGAATAATAAACTTTATTGTCATTCACTGGCACATTAAAACCTAGTTTCCAAATTCCCACAAATTGGTCACAATGCTGAAAATTTACTTCATTTTAAAATTACCAATACCTCTCTGTGTGCTGACTGGTTAAATGTATACATTGGTATTAATAAGGCCATATGTCTCCAATATTATCACATATTCAGCATATACAGTGCATGTGCAATTTTAACATGGACTGCCATACGCCTAACCAACCATCAGATGATGTTGCTAGTTTCTTAAACCGTTTAAGTCTTCATCCACTCCCAAAGCAAATCATCATACTTACTGGTGTGGGTTTTTCACTCCTGTAATGGTTTAGATTTGAATCCTTTGGAGGAGATTTTGTTTGAGGAGGTCCTGACCCATTCTGAACTTTCTGAGGAATTTTGTGGTTTGCAGGTTCATCAATGGGTGGTTTTATAGGGTGTGGGCCTTTAACTGTCATGATCCATGGTTCATCCAAATCACTGTCTTGCTTTGATTCCTCTCTGTAAGTACATAATACATTACACACACAGAAAAAATTATTTGCCTACAGAAGGAGCATTTCATGAGGACTGGAAAAGTGAAACAACGCTTCACACAGCCATAATCTCTATACTGGATGGAGGTATCAGCATCATGCTCCTGCTGCTTTACTCCCTGGGTATCCATTGCACTAGGTGTCCCCCTACAACAAGCGTCAACAGTTGGAGATGCGAAGTTCTTATAGTGTAATATATGAACACTATTTGACACTCACAGACAGGTACTAACATTTTTAACAAGCCTGCTGCCTACACCTTCGGTGCAGAGCAGGAAGCCATGTGGCAAAGGAACATCTAGATATTGGGAAGTTTCAGTTTTCAGGCCAATGTCTTCCCCTGACATGCTCACAGCCCTTTCCTGTCCCCACTCCAAATATCTGGACATCCCTTTGTCTCACAGACTACTCTTCCAGCCTGAACATTGACACAGCTGCATGTTCCTCTACAACGGTGGTACCTGTCTTCCACATGAAAAGGTATCACATCCAAGACTAATCTAGCTGTGCCATGGCTCAGGCAGTTCATTGCTTGCCTCTTACCACAGTGGCCTGAGTTCAGTCACAGGCCACCGCACGTGCGTTTGTGGTGGCAAAAGTGGCACTGAGACATGTTTTTCTCTGAGAGTTTCAGTTTTCTCTGTCAGTATCATTCCACCAATTCTCTACTCATTCATTCACCAATCAATGATGTTATATAATGCTGGTAAATGAAAGTGTCATTAAATAGCAGCCTTAAAAAGGGGGCAAACAATTGCTATCTTCAGTATGGTCAAGATGTCAAAGATAAAAAATCTCTGTCCCTGCCAAGAATACAAGATCCAGTCAGTCGATCTACAGCCAGACACCTTACTAACTTAGTGTCCATTTACTTCTCTCTCTCATTCACGTGAGTATGCACGCACGCGCACATGCACACACGCACGCATGCACGCGCACGCGCGCGCACACACACACACAGAGGGGTAAATATTTGTCAATGGAAGCAAACTGTTGATACCACCAATTATGGCAAAGGATCATGTTTATGAACAATTTACAGCTCTCACTTCTACCCCCCAAAGTGACTGAATGAGATAACGTGAACAAAACAACCTTTTCTGCCAAAATTCAGGTAAGAAAGTATAATACGACTGAGAATGAATGATGTGACTAGAATTTACGGAAACAGCACGGCTGACTTGTGAATCAAACGCATTTTGTGTTGACTTTTCAACTTCTTGCCCATTCCCTGCACGCTTCATAGCAAATGATACCCTGGAAATAATGAGTCTACTTCTACAGAATCAGACATACAGACAGCAAGGGAAGCACTTTACATCTCACAATACATGCTCTTTTTCTGAGTTATTTTAGGATACACGTGTCTTGAAGTTTTCACAGCGACAAAATGCAATGAAATCTTCCTGGAATGAACGGTCAAGAATATTTCATTATACATTATTTTGGGTACTTCCAATTTCTACACTTAACTTAGGATTTATTTAGAAAAATGCATAGCATGGAGCACTTACGAATCTGAATTTTCTGATTCTGTTTCACTTTCTTCACTCCTCTGAGACTTCCACTTTTTATATCGATCTATAAGGTCAATTAAATAGGAGTTTTTCTTTGCTTTTCTAATGAAAGGGAACTTGAGCAATTCTTTAGCTGTGGGTCTCTGAAAGCAGAAAAAGAAAATTAAATAAGGAAAACAAACGTATGAGCACAGAATGTAACTTAAATGTCTCTGCAATCATGGGCATAACTATTCTGCTTTCGTTATTATGAACAGGAGACAGGCTCCTGATATAAAGACAGTAACAAATATGCCCAATAAGCAGGCACAGATATCCACACGTGGTGGCTGGGCAGTGGGCTAGCTATCCCTGACCACAAAAACAAGCTCATTAAAAAATGTTCCACATGGCTTATAGCTTGTAGGAGGTTCAGACTGCATGGTAATTTCTTGATAAACAGACCAACTACTAGCTGCTCAGAAGGTTTCTGCTCAGTAAGTCCATCAGTCAGTTAGTTGATGAAGACAAATGTATGAAAATTTATGTTCTAACAAAAAAATATGAGAAATACTGTCATATTGTGGCCTTTCAGGTTGAAGTGTGAAAGACCCCCAAAATAGAGGTAGAATGTTCCTCCAAAATGCTGATATTCACAACCAAAACTACACAGTGTCACAAACCAGAAAACTACACTCTGAATACTCAACACTGGGACAACCTCACATCTTACACACTGCATTTTATATGAAAAGAGCACAAACTGTTACTAAAAATATGAAAGGCTACTCACATTCTCTGGGTCCTTATTGAGGCAAGCTTCTACAAATTCTTTAAACTGTCTTGTGTAATTTCCTGTGAGTTGTGGAGGATTATTTTTAGGAATTAGGAAAAGTACCCTCATTGGGTGAAGCTCTGAATTGGGAGGCTCTCCCTTGGCAAGTTCAATGGCTGTAATTCCTAGTGACCAGATATCAGCCTGGAATAAAAGTATAAGCTTAACATAATGCAAAAGGATATCCTAGTCAACTGAAACGTACAAATATCACAGGCAGTATGTAAATTTTGGTCATTCATAGTGATGCTGTTTCTTATCTACCTGACTCACACCTGCAAAGAGTATTATAATGACAATGAGCAGCTGTCAGTTTATGAATTTAAAATAGTCAGCTAATTTTAGAAAAGTAACATGCTATGAGTCAACTTGTTAGAAATTCTGTACAAGTGAGTGCACGCATGGATAAGGAACTGCAGACAGTGCCCCGACACTGTGTTTCCATGATACTAAACTATAGTCTCACATTAAAATATGCCGATTAATGCAGACTGACTTTAACAGACTAAATATGCTGATCAGTTACACACACTCTGCCCCACCCCCAAAAAAAAAACCTTTAAAAATTTGTATCTTATTACACATATTAAGCTCAATCCTGAACAATTATTCAAATACAGCCCACAAAAGCAAGGGCTGAAAAATCAGGATCTGAGGGAAAAGAAACTTGTTAAACCTGCAACCTGAAGCCTGTTTATGTAAAAACAATTGACAGAAGTTGTCTTAAACATATTCTTTCCATTTGCAACATATTTCTTGTTGATGTATATTGCTCACTGCACATTTCCTGTGCCTAACTAATTACTGTGGTTTTTAACAATGGTTTTACAAAGTGCCTCAATAGTTACTGAGTTATTCCTTGAATATAAATTCAAAAAAAAAAAGAAGAAGCCACTGTATATTTACAAATTAAAAATGCATAAAAAGTGTTATTCAAAGATAAATGCTTGACATCCAAGAAATACACATCTCAAGTCGGCATGTGGCAATACCTACATGGCGCACATACTACCACTAAATATTATCAACAAGCATAGCAAGTATTGTGACACATGGAGCAGAAAATAAGTCTGAAGACATTCTGTAGCCACTTAGCCAATTTCATGTGTGTTAAAAAAATGTACCATTACTTTTGGGTTAAAATTAATTTGGAATACAATATCCTTGTGGTGATCTAACAGGACTTTCATACCTTAGAATCATATGCTGACTGCTTGATAACCTCTGGAGCCATCCAGAAGGGGGTCCCAACAAATGTGTTCCTCTTGCTGGTAGTATTTGTGAGTTGCCCTGCCACTCCAAAGTCTGCCAATTTAACATCACCCATTTCACTGAGTAAAACATTGGCAGCTGAAAAAATTAAAACATTACGAGACACTGTCAGACACCCTCCCAATTTAAAATCACCATTCCAAAACAGGCCAAATTAATGTGAAGCCTCAAGTGACAACACTGAATTCCATTACTTCATTGGTAGGGCAATGGGACCAAATGAGATAAACCTGGTAGTAGACAATAAATGGCACACAAATCTGGCCAAGTCCAGAGGTGTCACAACATTTGTATTATCAGGACTAGTATCAACTTTTTGCAATACAAAACATGTCAAAGAAAAAATATACATCAGGCTTGTTAAAATGAATCTTGTTCACGGTATTCTTCTGGGGTAAGAAACAGATGCCTTTAACAAGTCTCCACAGTCTCTATGAGGTAACCAGGCACCTGATTGACACACCAGCCAAATGGATCTCCTCCATAAAAAAAACCACCTGGGCTGTTGCTGGAACCAATGCACCATCCTAGCCTTAATACAGGCTACCTGAATCTACAGCCTCCTAACATTTTCTTAATGGACCAACACATGGAAGTTATACAGTAAACGGTCCAACACACACAGCACACTGTTCTGGACAGTACAGGCAACACAAGAGATGCATTCTACACCACAATGTCACCTCTTGTGAGTATGGTGGGATGTTTTCTCTTGGTGGTTGTATAAAGGTCTCAAAGCGTTCCACAACAGCACTGTGCACTAACGGTACTGTTAGGGAGCTTGAATGCTGAAGTACTAAAGGGCCACAGATTCAGAATGGATCAAGATGTCAAGGTCTGGGTCATTTCCTTCAGAAGGGATCAACTGAGTGGTGAATCAATGGGATGGTTACTACAACAGAAGTGGGGACTACTCTTAATGGCCTCTACTCCTTTGCCTGGAACAATTCCCAAACAAGTTTCCTTTGGACAACCCTCATGCCATATTTTCCAAGGTACAAAACATGTTCCTGTTCCACAGACAATTCTGCACAAAATCTGGGTGTCTTATAGTCCATTTATAATTTGATGGAAGCTAGGAACTCAAAGTATACCACACGGCAGTTTCAAAACATAAGCACAATCTTGAGCTAAATGTTCTGTTGGCATTTCATTCTGACAAGAGTTTGCCGAGTAGCATAACATCAGATACAACTACCACTGCATGCGTAACAATGTGAAAGGTGGGGTTGCTTTCTACTTTTCTGTTTTTTAATTTTCATACATTCTGTCTACACAGCATAGCGTGCCATATGTGATTATTAAACGCTAACAATAATTGAACTGACACACTAATATCTATGCTTATAAAAAATTTGAATTAATTAACAATATAGCACTTTCAGAGATACGATGAACATCATAGAAACACTCCAGCACACTTTCATGTTTGGTATATAGATATGAATGAGCTAGACATGGCCAGAAAGAGAAACAAACATACATACTGACTGACTGACTGACTGACTGACTGGTGATTCTGAAAGTTTCAGTTCTGAAACACAAGACTCCAGCAAATTTTTATCAGTAACCATACCTTTAATATCCCTATGCAGTTTTCTTTCACTATGTAGATAGTCCAGACCCTTGAGAACTTCTCTGAGTATAATGGCAATGTGCATCTCTTCAAAATTTCCGGCTTTCATGAGATCCAATGCCGAACCTCCTCCCAAATACTCCATAATAATCCACAGTTTTGTACCCTAAGATGTAAGAGATAAGTACAAAATATTAAAAAATCATACAAAAGCAGCTATGTCTGAATGATCAAAATTATCATCTAGACCATACAGGTATGACAAAAGGCTGCAACATTTCACTCGAGGATACAAAATTCATGTGTAGCACGTGTAACATAGCACAATTTTCTATTCTATAGCCACATCTTCTCACTCACTAGAGACCAAAACATGTACGTATTTAGTGATGCTCGTGCACAGTCCATCAGACATATACAAGTGAGTAAAGTACGTATCTTAGGGATGTCAACTACTTGACACAATACAACCTAAATCTATAGGTTGCTACACAAGATCCTCTCACCCACTCTCTTCAGTATGATTCACACAAATATTTTCATACCTGTTGCTGGTCTCTGTTGGCTTGCAAGTATAGCCGTCATAACACATACTGACCTATCCCTGCTCACATATTAACATATCTTCTCACCACAATGCTTGGTTGCAGTATTCAGTACATGGCTTGTCACAGCACATCACAATAGTTACACACTCAATCAGAAGGAATTCTATGAAGAATTCACATAGCCTATTTTCATTTAAAGTCTATCATCTTTGTGGAGCTATGCGGTGGTGTAACTGGTTACGGGACTGCGCTACAAGCTGGAAGGTCGCCGGTTTGATTTCCAGTGGCGTCACTGGAATTTTTCATTGACATAATCCTTCCAGCCACACTATGGCCCTGGGGTCGACTCAGCCTCTAACAGAAATTAGTACCAGGAATATTTCCTGGGGAGAAAAGGCAGCTTGTCCGTAGGGCTGACAACATTACCACCTTCATATGCCAACTGTCTTGAAATCTAGTAGCCTCAATCTCCTGGAGCCCTAAGGGCCTGTCCAGCTCTGTACTGGGATTGCTTTATCTGTACCTTTACTTTACCGTCTGCGTAAACACTTAAGCCATTTTCTACCTGCAAGATTCTATGCCTCTTAGTGGTCAAAGCCCCCTTTTTTTAGAATGTACTAACAAATTCTCATCACAGGGCATATTTCTGGTGGAAAAGTTGCCACAGGCAAAGCAGAATGCTTGGCCTTCAAAACTCTCCCTACTGGAAACAATGAATGAATGAATGAATGAATGAATGAATGAATGAATGAATGAATGAATGAATGAATGAATGAATGTTGGCACATTCAACACCTTTCAAACCATGTAGGTTATGCTGCATTAAATGGCAGGATAAATGACATATTTTAAAAGATATGGAAGGAAGAGGTTACAGCCAATTTTAATAGACTACCCACAAATATATCTTCACAGCTAGTCTCTAGCTGAGATTTAAAACAAAGTATGTCCAGCAGGATCCACTTACTGATGTATTTTTATGTGTTACTCCATACAATATGGGTTTGCAACAAATCAAGGCTGCCAGATAATTTCAGGGGCTCATCATGCTTGTAATATTTAATGCATGCATAAAATAATAATGTTCACTACAAAAACTGAAAGCAAACATATGACACACGACCACCAAATTTGACATGTTACGCTACAAACTTATCACCATGAAACAGAAAAGTAAACATAGATAAGGAAAGCAGGCTGAAAACCACTCACAGTTATGCAAACACCGTGCACAACTTAAACTGTCTAAAAGGCCTAAAACATATGGCAACACATGCAAAGTAGGTTCAGAAGTGTACAACAGTTTCATCATCAACATCCTCGATGTCTTTCAGCTTATGATTTTAAAAATCTTCCACGATGGTGATTTCAGAAGCAACATTCTCATACAAAGTTTAAAAAACACATACACACTGGTAGAAATCAACCCACACAAAACCAAGTACACATGCCACCTGTCACCAGAATAAAGAACAGAATCACAGTATACACGTAACTAATACAGTCTTAGACAATGTGGCAGAGATCAAATACTGTATTCATATTTGAGAATGAAAGCAACAAATTATAAAGAACATAGGAGTATGTAAGACATAAGATTCTCAACAGCAGCACTGATGCAGACTTCTTCCTTCTGGAATGTGCCACCATGCAGGTCAGCAGATAGATACAGCCACTGGTGAATCCTGATCCAGAGGACAGGTCTAGCAAAAGGGTACACAATGTGGCCTTGCACCATTCTGCTTCACTTGAACTCTGGATCAGGATTCGCCACTGGGTATAATGTTTCAGAAGAATGCACTGCACACATCTATCCTGAAAGTGGAGCCAGCATATTCCTGCAAAATGCTGGTAGTTATCTACTGAACTACATGGCATCACATACCTGAAAAAAGTAACTGTGACATCAAAAGTCAATCAACTCTGGGAAACACTTCCTACAGTTTTGCTCAGAATGTGACAATAAGGAATTCTGTCTTCTGGAATGTGATGCCACTTAAGTCTGGTAAAAATTTACTGACAAGGAAGTAGCAAGTTCCTCTGAAATGCCAGTATACTTCTACCACACTGCATGGTATCTATCACACAAGACAGTAATTTTCATTTTTATCTTTCTATTTCCTATTTAAAGGCCTAGAAGTTTAAAATGTATAAAACTGTAATCTTACACACACAATTTTGTATGTGTTTGTGTGGAACCATGTCTCTCAATCTGTGAGAAGAAAACAGTTTCAAGGTATTTGATAATAGGGTGCTGAGTTGAATACAGCAGATAATAAAGTGTAACGTGGATATTTATAATTTGCGCTATTCGCCAAACATTACTAGAAGTCAAATCAAAGATGACTTGATGGAAGAGAAAGGGGTGGGCTACTAACCTTGAGATATGAGCCGAAGTATTTGGTAACAAAGGGGCTGTCACACTGTGACAGCACCATGATCTCTTGTTGAATATCTTCAATTTCATCTTCAGCCTCTTCAAGATCTATTATTTTAATTGCTACCACTTGCTGTGTTCTGTTGTCAATACCTTTGAATACTTCACCAAAGGATCCTTTGCCAATCCGTTCCTGTTTTGTGAAGATCAATTCGGGGTCCACCTTCTGGAACAAACAAAGACAGTGCACTTTCAAGGAAGTTACAAAAATTACCACTGTTTTACAGAATCTGAAGGTTCATTACCTGCTGACAACAGCCCATTGCTGGACCCTATCCAAAGTGAGTGGAATCAAGTACATATAAAAACAGTTTCGGATCCTGGGCTTGAATTAATAATAAAAAATGCCATTTCTATATTTTTCATTGTGTGTGTGTGTGTGTGTGTGTGCGCGCGTGCGCGCGCGAGCGTGCGTGCGTGCGTGCGCGCGCGCGTGTGTGTGTTCAGTCAGTGCAAATAACTGATAGCTACACAGTGGCCATTCCAAACACAGGCTTTCCTCATGAGGCTCTCTAACCCACAGTCACTGAGAACCTGTCCAACATGTGTGTAATTTATGGCACAAAGTGTTAAAGAGCATTTAACAACTTACTGCCAAATATAAGGCCTCCTACTTAAAACATACAAATAGAAATAATACTAATACTAATACTAATAATAATAATAATAATAATAACGAATATTTAATGAGACATGATAAAGTCTGTTTACATTTACACTACTCAATATGTAAAGCCTTGGGCATTGAAACCACAGACAAATGGTATACACACATGCCCAACCCTGTGTGTGAAGAGGGAGATGTCACAGTGTTGTGGAATCAAGCAGTACACACAGACAGAGAAGTTACAGCAAATAGGCCAGATATAATAATTAAAAACAAAAAAGAGAAAACATGCACACTGATAGATGTGGCAATACCAGCAGACAAAAACGTTGTGCAAAAGGAAGCGGAAAAGAGGTTAAAATACAAGAGTTTATGTATAGAGATACAACGAGTGTGGAACCTGAAGTGTACAATTGTACCAGTAATAATTGGAGCCACTGGAATAGTAACGAGAAGCTTAAAGAAAAATTTGGAAGCTATACCAGGAAAACATTCGATAGATTCACTACAAAAGACAGCTATACTTGGAACATCACACATAATACGGAAAGTTCTGCAGTGTGAAGCTTGAAGCCTGAGCGGTGGGGATCACTGCTGGTTCAAGAGACGTACCAGGAAGAAAAGGCCTGTGACAAGAGACACACACATAATAATAATAATAAAAAGAGGACTGATTCTTATTCATCTTATCCAAGAGACATGGGGAAAGCTGATGTACAATCATTACTTCCGACTTCTTATTGCCAGTTCACTTCAACTACAAAACTGGATTTGCATTGGTTAAACACTACTGCTGGAAAAAAGAAAAGTTTGTGTGCTCATATACTTCCACAAGGCAAGGTGAAGTTGTCACTGTGCTTAATTAGGAATGACCATGCCATGAAGATACATAGAGAAGTGGAGGTGTTGCTCCATGAATTAACATTGACATTAGAAGAAGGTGAAAGATGAACAACAAACCTAGCCACTTTACCACCAGAAATATTTCTGATGCATATTAGATATGACTCTGAGTGTTCTTCAGTCAGTGTGCAGTGGTCTGAGCATGGTGCCCTTGCAGGGAATCAAAACCTGGAATATCCTTCCATATTTAAATTTTTTGTGTGGAGAAGATTTGGACAAACACAATCACAATACTTATACCTAATTTCAGATAACATGCAATTCAGTGAAATAATAACTGAGAAGTGTAGTATCTATTCTGCAGCACTTACAAAACTTAAAATTCTATTCAAAATCACTTAGCAGCTACCAAATTATCTGGAAATTCATTTAAGCAATTCGAGCGACAAATCGGACATAAAACTCTGACAAACCTTGTGTTAGCACATGAAGTCTGGGCCAATGAAAAACAGCACAAAACAAGGCAATAAACATCACAAATTAGGGAGGTTACACCCTATTACACTATGCACGAAAAAACATTTCAGACGAGTTAAACTTTAATGTATCACCAAATTTATACAAAATTCCTGAAGTGGAAACTACATGCAAGAATAATGGGAAACAACAGAGCACCAAAACAGGCTATCTCATATAAGCCTATGGGGCACAGAAGTTTAGAAAAAAAAATGGCATGGAACCGTAACATGTCATGGCGTACGTCCATCACATGACGCTTCGTTCCGCGGGCACCCTGTCCAGTAATGATTTTTACACTTTTTCTTACGTTGCCGCGATAATGCTTGACCGAGACAACATCAAATTTCTAGTGAAAATGAACTGCCACCGAAACCGTCAATTTGTTACTTTGCGGCATACACACGACTTCAGCGGATGTTTGGAAGCCTGGAAGGCTCGTGTGGAGCCGTGTGTAGCATCCTACAGCAACTACTTTCAATGGTACACGTAGATATAATAATTTCATTTATAAAGGGCATTCTTGGAACCAGTCTCGTGATTTAACAGTCACACCTCGCATATTAAAAAATATGGAGTACAGTCATGGACGTTAACTAATGATATACAGAAGAAACTGCTTGATATTAACAAGCTTATGGACGGGATGTGTAACGAAAACAGGCCACGGCGAGTACGGAATAATGTAATCTCAGAAGATATTGAAGTGTGAAGAGCGATAATAGATCTAAGAGATGGAAAACAACTGATACGGCATGGTTATGTTGAATGCATTAGACAGTTCGGTTATCCTCCTAGGCACTAACTGGAAACTTGGTGCGAGGAACCCATAACAGAAAAGGCCAGGTCATGATTATGAAGTTACAACAGTGTTCTGTAATCATGGCCAAGACCTATGACGGTTTGAGCATACTTGGTATAGCTCAATTCCATATATTTTATTCCGACATCCAGGATTACTGCCGCCTCTGCTTTGGCATTCTATTTATCTCGATTCCACGTACGTGTTGTAGCCAATTAGTTTAGCAGTCAAATTCGACGGTAAATTTTGAAATATTTCTTATTTTCTTTTCTTTCCTCCTTTCTTTCTCGCCTGTCCTTCGTTGGCTGCCTAGTCTTGTCGCGCCCAGTCAATAACGCAGAAGACTCATTCATGTCGCTTCCGATCTCGCGGTGCCCGTTCTCTGGACTGCAGTTGGGACTCAAGCAGCAATGATGTCCTGCAGACCAGCTACCAGCGTACTGCAGTCCAATGGTGGGTTTCCTGCCTCTAGACTTGCAATGGTTGTAATACAATCATGCAATCCGCAGCGATTTTGACTTTTTCCACTTCATAAATCACACGTTTTCCTATTTTTATTTGAAGAGTGAGATGTTGCCGCGCGTCAATAACGAAGGGGTCGATGGCTTTGCTGGCTTAAGGCTCGTGTTTTATAGGCCGAATTAAAATACACAAACGCGATCAAATGCGGGTAGAGTCCACGACACTACTACTATCTTGTAAACCAGTTACCTTAAATTACATCGCACCCACTAAGCCCGATTTTATTAGGCGTCACCTACGGTAAAATGCCGATGGGACGGACACAGACCTACAGTCCCCAGTCCAACTCTACTGCCAAACAGGACCGGATACTTTCTTTCAGCTTTAGTAGAACATATTCAGCGAGAAAAGACAATTTGTGTTTAGCTCGAATGTGTCTTACTCTACTTACGTACTTGATTGTCACTGTCTTTCCAGAGCAAATAATTTTACGTCATGTTCGACAAAATTGCTCCATTGATAGAATTCAGAAAAAAAGACATGCAGATCTGTTACAAGATTTCACGGTTTGAGAAAAATTTAACAAAGAATGACGGTTCAGCATGGTGATAAATCTACACGCCAGAGGTGAGTTCATGAATTGGTGTGAAGGTTCAAAAGGGCGCGATAAGTGCTGTTGCTTATGTGTGTTTTGTGTCACCATAAGAAGAACCATCCTTGACGAAATGGCTTTTGAAATGACCACTCACGAAAACACGGGGCAAGAACGGCTCAACACCCAATCGAAAACATTTAATTTTGATATAGTCAGCGAACGTGTAGAACGCTGCACAAAATATAGTAGCGAAGGTGGGCGATTGCGTAATACAATTTAAAAGATCTAATGGCAAGCACTGTTAGACCGTACTGTTACAATGTCGGCCAGAAGACTGCGTTTCCTTTCTTATCTGTGTATTTCAAATCCACTTACTCCTAATTCCATGAAGCACAGTCCTTACTTAGAGTCTAATAGTTTCTCATGTAGTCAAAAAACTCTCCCCCATTTTCTAGAACCCGAGGGTCCATCACTTATTCTTGGTGAAAGAACAGCTTCATGACAGCGTATGTGAATTAAAGGAATAAGTAATAAGCTCACAGTTCTTCACACTATGCTGCTGGAACGACACAATATACAACAAGCAGTTACTACCCAGAAATAGATAGAAACCAAATGTAAAAAGTCTAGTGACAATGACGATGATATTCTACAGGTCGAAACGCGTTTGATGCAATAAAAGCTTGTGAGCATAAGTCATACGCGTTTACACAGCCTTGTAAATAACTGCAAATAATAGCAAAATGATTACCATCACTTCTACAGAAAACCTGCAAGATTCAGCTGTCACGTCGCTTTCTAATAGTGACAACCGCAGTATCCTAGTCTAATACTCTTCAATGCAGGAAACAATGGCGAAAGTCAGGCGCCATGAGAATATAAACGTACTCTGATAGTCGGGAATATACAGAAAAAAAAACAATGAAATGAGGTAACGCCAATTTCCCTTTCTGTCTGCCAATCCCCTGTTAATCTGTTGTGTAACATGGTAGCAATTTGCAGAATTACACATACATTCTCCTATAATGAACTATGACACTGAAAATACACGGACTGTCGTTATTGGATTTCTATGAGACCTCCGTCAAGGCATCAGTTCGAGACCCGAAACGAAATGGCGCTAGATACGCGCCTATCTCTGAAGTTCACGCGTCCTTGTTGACATTATTCCTTGCATGAAATTAAAAGTATGACGACGAGGTGGTCTCCAGTGGCATAACGTTCACACCAACTTTAGTGACGACCGGTCAGCTCGTTTGAAAGATGAAATGGTGGAATAAAGGACGCACATTTGCATTTCACCCTGAAATACACAAAAATGCAAAGAATTCTATCGAACACAGAGCTAAAATCCCCCCCTGTGCTTTAAAGCAACAAGCCACGAACGCATACAGAGACTGGCCTTAAATTTGCACGTATATTTAACATCGACACTCGACAGAGATGAGTGGTCACCTTCAGGCTTCGACAGGTTTACTACCGTATAAAAATATCCGGGTATACCTCTGATAGCAAGCAGGGTAGCAGAGCCGGTACGGATGCGGTGGCGAAGATGAGAGAAACTGCCCCATCCAGGGACTAAAATCACGTCACCCAGCCCGTAGCTTCAATGACTGAGCTATCTTGTTTTACTCCTTGAAAAAGTACAAAATAAAGCCTACTACAAAAATACTCAAATGTGAATGCAAGTGGTGTAGTAGACAGTATACCGGAGACACAACTCTCATGTTCGCTAGTGTCAGGAGAGAACGCAATGTTCACCCAACCAGGAAGTGGCACACAATACAGAACGCCACAAAAAGGCCAAGGGCGGGTCACGAATGTAAAGTGGCTTTTAACCGTGTAACACAATACTCCTGCAACAGCCGAATCGTCGAAATGCCTTAGTTTTCTTCTAAACTCCTCGGCGGCCAGCCAGATAATCTGTCTGAAAGGACTTTAATTAAAACGTAACAAAAAAATAAAAATAAAGAATCTAAGTGCTTAAGCATCCTGACAGAAAAATGTCAAGAGTGAAGATAAAGCTCCCCACGATGTTAACCTCGGTACCAGATGGCGATGAGTTGTCAGATTCAACCTCCATCCCCTTTATCACCGGAAAAAGATATCCGGCACCCACTGGCCAGGAGGCCATGTGTACCACAAATCGACGTTGAACGTGGCGTCGAACTTGTATTACTCGGCAAATGCAGTCAGCGTGCGATGGGCTCACAACGGTGATGCTGTGGACTCGAGTCTTGTTTGGCGTTAAGCCGTGTGGACCGAAAGCTACCGACGTCTCTACGGCATTACGATCCTTCGAAACTTCGGCGAACTATTTAACAAACCACACGATGTGATATCCCAGAAGCCCCGAAAATACCACGATTAGAGTAGTCAAGGCGAGGAGGGCGATATGTATATGCGGATGTGGAAGACGTAATAAATTCATACAATATTTTGGTCGGAAAAATGGAACACCTGGAAGATCTAGGTGCAAATGGATAGGGTGTGAGAATGTGAAATGGATTCGTCTGACTAGCAATAGTCCCGTTAAGGGCGGGTCTCGTGAGCTTGGTGCCACAGAAGGAAGGCGACTTCGTGGCTAGTTAAGCAACTATCAACTTCACCATGAGGACTCTGTTCTACGGAAATAACAGTTAAAGAGACTTTTCAGCACATCTACCAGGTATGCTACTGACTCGAAAGTAACTTCTCTTGTACAAAAGAATGTACGCCCGATGAATATGCAGATGACGTCCAACTACAGAGGGTAATACAAATCGAGCAACGTGCTGGCCTTGGTCACGCCGCAGTGAGGCACTGAAATAACGGAAGTTAACATTACAGTATTCGATGTGACCTAAATGCTAGGACCACTAACGGCAACGCACCAAGCCTGTTTCCAATCGTCAGGTTAACATCGAAAAACACGCTGACTTACTTAATGGTAACAACAGTGGGTCGAGGGGAAATACAACAAATCAATCCACAAAAAAGAACGTCTTATCACAAAATATTCATAAATACCTTGCTTTGTTGGCGTAAATACGGGTACCTTAACAAACAATGCTGAAGCAAGATTGTTTAAAGATGAGTGTGTGTATTTCCCGGACAAACATCCTGTCTTCCTGTAACAGCTGAGATGTCTCAGTCCTATGCAGATTACTCGGCCGAAGACCGGTTAACCTCAGTGCGGTTTTTTTTTTTCAGTTTCTCCAAACCAATGCCACACGCCCTTCCCAGCTCGTCAGTCAACAATAATTATCCCATCATTCGACGCTATACGAGCTAAGATCGTTCAAGCGTCACTAAGTAAACCAAGAACAAGAACATTTACGCAAATCCCCATAAATACGGAAGGCAACATCTTTTCAGACGGGACTCAAACTTATTAAGCTAGGAATCAATACTACTTGCGCAAGTCTGCGAAGCAGCCTCACTAGATCTCTCAGTACATGCATTTGTTAATCTGCATTCCTTTCCAAAAAGTACGAAATAATCTTACGTATCACCATACCATCACTGTACCCCATTTATATTTATTAACCGGCTGAACAGTTTTATTTAAACTTGGTACGAACATGCGATTGATGCAAGCCCCTGTTAAGATATTAAACCACAACAACAGATGAGCCGTTACAGCCAACAACACGAGTTCCATATGATAACAGATTAGAAACTGGCCGACAGGACAGACATGGCGATGGGACTAAATCATGTGAAGTTCAGCGAACACAAAAACAACCTCACAGTTAAATTACTAAGACTGCAGTTTTTAAATCATAACAAAGTCTTTGCAATTGGTCATACTCTCCGCGAACACTACAAATAAAAATACAAGATACACTGAATTTTAATTTACTGCTCCCAAGAGAAGATTTACTTCTAATTTTCTACACAACAACACATGAATTCTTGTACCGTAGTGTCATGTCATCACATTCCGAGGCCACTTTCTATTATTTCCCAACAGAGTTGGTATGCCATCATCAAGGCCTTCCCCAACGAATGATATCCTGAATCTTTGACAACAAAGAATGTGAACTGCATAACACTACCTCAAATAATTCAAAAGATACCTGAAAAGTGGAGAGGCTCGCACACAAAATATTATGTTCTCCGCTGTTTCACTCCACGCTGCGATTTTCACGAGCGTTAACGCCAACGTTAAACGAACGTCTACTGTATTACTGCCGCGTTCACCCGAGCCCCCTCTTAATTCTGTCCTACGCACGCTAAATTCAGTTCACACCCTCACACATGAGATCCATTTTAATATTATCCTCCTAGGTCTCCCGAGTGGTCTTTCCCCATCAGCTTTCCGGCTAAACTTCTGTAAGCATTTCTCATCTCCGCTACGCACACTATATGGCTCTCGTAAAAAAAAAATATACAGCTGAATAACTAAATCGGCAAAGCAAAGCTGTCTCCGTGCACACCATGCAAGCAGACAGAGCTCACTCATTCGTAACCTCAGCTATACAGCCCCGCCACTTAACTCCGGGGAAACAGCCCCCAGTATCCATTAAACAGGAGGAAGCTGGGTGGGGCCCACAACCGGTCTGGATGCTTAGGAGAGGAGAAACAACTATTGCCCCTGCTGGGAGTCGAAAAGTGCCTCTGACGTCCAACCCCAACCTAACTGTTTACTAAGACAAATATCATTGCGAAAAATACTTTCAGACTCTGAATTCACAACTGGAATTGCATTTACCCGGCACGGGAAGGTTTCGGATCCGATCTCCGACTCAAGAATACTGAAACACGTGCATGTCCACAGATCATTAAAATGTACTCCGGAGGATATGTTGATTCAAAACAATTCTGCGCAGTTTAGTGTCACCAATGTTAGCTACAACAAAGGCTTTTCTGGTGAAACGATAATGCCTCTGCGTTGTTGCGCAACAGACCCACACACGCAACCATTCTACATTGCGACTGTTTCCTTTTCTCAGACTTATCTGCCGCTCTGCATAAAACATCCACCGCTACATACCGATTCCAGTTCAACGTACTGACTTCAGGGCACTCTCGTTTTAGGGCGCAGACCACTATCGGATTTTCACGGATATATTTACAAGGATGGAGCAATTTCACAATTCAAGCACTGGTCACTATACGAAAAAAAAATAATTTCATAATAGATACTTGAAGCGCATATTGTTAATTTTAAGAAGTCACCATCCCGCAGGACGCTGGGTGAGCCCCAGGGCCGGCCTGGACGGGTACGGAAAAATCTCGCCTTTACTGGGTTTCGAACCCCGGACAGTCAAGCCCGTACCTAGTCGCTATATCGACTACGCTATCCCGGCTTAGGAGTAACGCTAATAGTAAACTCAAGGTGCATAAATTGCTGAGATTATTCGCGCCTATCCAGTGGCGTAAATGCGTTCTTTGGCGCTCGGGGTGAGTAATCACAATGGCCGCCCTTAACAACAATTATGAAGTTAAAAAATCAGAACCATCCACTGAATTTCCTTTTATGTGGCTCCGTAATTTCTGATCTGCTGAGCACAAAACCAATTTACACTCCTCCCTCACTTTTCGCGGGGTTAGGTTCCAAGGTCCCCTGCGAAAAGCGGAAATCCGTGAATAACTAACCGCCCCCGTCAACAAAGGTTTTAGTATTTTGCAGTGTTTTTCTTTTCGTTGCAGAAACACTGTGATTGGGAGCCGCTTTTTTTTTCCTTCAACTACCTGAGCATGATGCGGTATGGCTCAAAGACCGTTTCGATCTGCCGAACAATTCTGATGCACCTATCCACTGAATGGTCCGAGTGACGTATTTTCATTCTTGAGGCGACCCCGCGAATTTACGAAACCGTGAAGTACAAACCCGCAAAAATCTACGGATGAGTGCATTTCACTTAAAATATTCATTCTGCCGCCCCTTGGGGTCTGCCGCCTGAGGGGCAGCAGCACTCGCACCCCCCCCCCCCCCCACCCGCGTTACACCACTGCGCCTACCAACCAGTTAGGCCATACACTGTACAGTATTTTTAGAGCCGCACTTAACAAAAGAGTTGAAGGACAGATAAAAGTTACGCATAATCAAATGCGTCAGTGGCTCTTAAACCGGCTACACTTGGTTAGCAATAAGGTCATGAAATGAATTTCACATGTCGTGCAAGGCAGTGTCTGATCATACACCTCGGGCAGTTGACTAAAATGCGTTAACACTTAGGTATGTACATGATACGGGGGCACAAATGGGAGACAGACACCGGAAAGAAGGTGACCGTGTGTGAAATAGGTGTGGTCAAATCGCAATGGCGTTCACGACAGAAGGGGCGACAATAAGGCCGCCATGCGTGAAACGCTAGTTCCAGCACCAGCAGAACGCTGGCCCGCATATGGTACCACCCACTCTTCCATTTGGACCGATGGTGAGCAGGCCTCAAATCCAAATGTAAAACGAAGGGTAAAAAAAGTGCCTTGAAGAGCTGAAACCGAGCATCCAGCCCTTAAAAGAAAACCCATGCCTACAACAACGAACTACACCGTGCGCTTAGACATCTCACTCCGCCCGCTACAATTAATTAACAGCATGAACTGTAAGCTTACAAGATGGGGTTGAAGCTGAGTCGACAACAACAGGTCTCAAACATGGCTCACTGTGGACGGTAACAAAGTGGCGTCCATACAGCAGTACGTCGCTGTCAGTGGCACCTACATGACCTCTTATGCAAACTACGGTATTGATAAACCCTCGTTTAAAAAGTAAGTGGCAGCTCATGCAAATCTCCAATATGAGTGGGGCCGCAGGTCTGAAAGATTGTATGTATGGCTAGCACTGCGCTCAATCTGTACACAGTGTAAATCACACTGACGGTAGGTTACCCAGCCTCACAGGCCTTACAAAGGCGACCAGCTTTGCAGTAGCAAAGCTACTGATAGAGTAATCTCACCAACGCGTTATTTTCTGGCAAACTGTCATACGGTTTCGTGAGACAAGCCTCAACGTAACTTCAACCGCACGCATACGAGAAGTACGGACTTCCACCCGCCGATTTTCACGAAACTCTCAAATGGTCAACAGCGTGATGTGCAGTCTCTTATAACCAATTTCATCTAAATCGGCCAAGAAATATAAGCATGGGTACACATCCATTTACGCCCTTAAATAAAGTATAGTCCTGTCACTGAGCCAATTTTCACGAAACTCACGTTTGCTCAACAACTCTCTGTAAAAAAAACTCGTATACCGAACTTCATGAAAATACTGCTGTTTGATATGTCACGGACGGACGGACGGACGGACGGACGGACGGACGGACGGACGGACGGACGAACGTAGTCTCCACACAAGGCTTTTTTTTTACTTCTTAAAGGAGGCCTAAACTGACTACATGGCTTCAGTAGAAATTTAAAGGCTTGCTCATTCAGGATAAATGCACTCCTCCAGTTACCCATTCAGCAAAGATTAACCAACGATAATTGCAGTGCGCTTTGCGTAACGTGCCAGCATTTCTGAGTAAAGCCTACAAAACGTACGGAAAATGTATGTCTTGGAAAGGTCAGGTAGGGAGACATTGCAACGTGGTTTAAGTATGTCCCTGGCAGGCTCATGAACATTTTAAAACGGGTGATGGGGTACGACCGTGTGAAGTGCATTCAGAAGGTTCTTGTATTTGATGCCTGCTGGACGGCTTGCTCTGGGACTGAATGCAAACCATTCTTGGGAGAGGGCCGGTGTATTGCTCCATGGGAAAGACGTTTCTCAGATCGGACCGCACTGTAAATGTGGAAATGACGAGGTACGTGTTCAGCACGTACAGAGGGACAGTGTGTTAGACGAAAGAGACTAGCCCCGCAGTACAGCGCAGAATGCAGGCACAGGAGATATGAAAAAGGAAAACTTCGCAGCCACCTTTTGCATCGCCCAACAAGACGTAAACCGACCTACCTCGACGGTTGCTCTTGCTCAACTGCGCAAATATTGTGCACATAAACGCGTTTAGGTCATCAAGCGAGCTCCGGACATTCATAATTTGAATAACCAAGACTTCAACGCATGAACAAGCGACGAACTCGACTTACGAGCCCACAAGACAGCAACGGCACAGGCCGACAAGGAAATTTACATTTTTAAACAATGATATTGCTGATATCTGACTGAACACTACGATTAATGCAGACTGATACGCCCACCGCATACTCTGAACACAATACCGTGATGACAGGCACAAATACCTCCACGAAAGATACCTTTTCGAGAAGCCAGCAGTCGAGCAGTTAACCACATACCTCACCCTTCCCTGAACCCGACAGTTCACAATGGTGCTCAGAACAGCCGTGCATCGGTACCCGTGCTGAGATACACGCATCCAGGCCACACCCTCACAGCGCATATCTTTCACCCAATTACCCCATCTGTATTCAGTACAGCCCTTTCTGTTTTCACATTTATCCCTCAGTGTACTGCAATTCTTGTAATTCAATTTATACGAAATCGATAACAATTCAAATTCAATCCTCGGAATTTGATGGCAACTATATTTGTGGGTAATTCCGGTTGAACTGAAGACGCAATATCTGCCTGTCCAATGTGTGCCTGACAAATTGTCAAAAACTGCCATAGGCTTTCGAACCATAGTGACATGACAGACTGCAAAATGACAGGCACTGCGTTGTGTATAGGAAAGTATTAAAATGAAAACTCCAGGGACACGCCAAAAGATCAAAAGGCAACGGCTGTTTCAATAAAGAACCAAAAACATAATTTGACAGAAATACAAAGAAAAATTAACAAGAGGACAGCGGAAATTGCACATTCAGGAGCTTCATAGTTTTTACCGTCTTCTTCGTCAAACATTATGAGGGTTGTTAAGAAACGTGAGAGAACTAAATTAGTGTAACATGCAGGAAATACAGGGGATATGAAAACAAGTACAAACTAGTAACGGCAACACCTCAAGCAAAGAAATGACCGGGGGAGACACAGGTATTGAAGACAAGAATTTAATTAACTGGGTCTGCAGGAAACAGGTTACATTTGAATGTATGTGGCTCAAAGCAGGTTGGCGGGCTGTTCTGAACACGGTAGGCCTACATCTTCCAGTTACGTAAAATTCGGAGTAATTTCTCAATTAGCTAAGCAAATACGCACATACTACTACGTACGAGCAATCAGTAATTAATAAGGAGTCGTATTATTAGTAACTGAATATCGCAACTGGCCTGAGTAAATTTTTCGCTGGACCCCTGATGAATTACGTATGCCAACCAATTAAGTACACATCTATTCTCACAGGAAGCCACGTGTAAGGACTGGTCCGTCAGGATTAACCGGATTTTTTAACTGCGTACTTTTTAGTATACCACAATTGCTTCCACGTTTTATACTAGAATAATGACTGGTAATCACCCAATGAAAAATCAAGATACGCAGATCGCACACATACCAGCGGTCCGTGTTGCTTGCTCATTCTGTTCATGGTGGGCAGGGTCCATGTCTGCCATCGCAAATGCGGGCTGGCGTACTGGCCCCTTTGCTGTCGGGAGTTGTAGCGATCCGCCTCGGTGACTGTCAGACTGGTATGCCCCCTCATTTCGCCCGCGCCATAATCCTCTTGCTAATACGTGTTCAATTAATCTCGCTGTTTTCTACACCAACTTCACACGCAGTTCAGGGCAAAATTTAGTTTGCTCCAATAATGAGAACTATTATTGTAAACTCCCTTACACTTTTCACGCCTGCGTTTCACAGCACACTTGCATTTTAAAGCCAATGAAGAACTAACGGCCACCAACATTCAATGTTACGACAAATATGTTTACTACAGAAATCTTCTGCAATTTACTTTGATAATGTTCATTGCATAATCTTTTGTACTGTTGTTCATTATTCAGCGCAAATGATGTTTCGAAAACGTTGCAGCATTTTAAATAAAAATACCTTCACGTGTTTAACACTCTTCACTTTCACGCACTTTCACTGCTATCCTGAAGATGGCGGCAGCTGGTCAGAAGACCACGATCTAAGACCCGAACACTTCTTTATTACAAAATTAAGATACCAACAAATGCACTACATATATGATAATAAAAACACTATCACATCACTGTTACACTTGTCTAAAAAGTATAACAGTGATGTGATAGCGTTATCATCATAATATACTTGTATAGTGCATTTGTTGGTGTCTTAATTTTGCAATGAAAATGCACGGCGAAAACAATTTAGAATTAAAAACTTATTTATTACTTCCAGGACAATCCCTACACACATCCCTTAGCAGACTAAACACCCATCCTGTTCGGCTGCAAGCCGCACATTGCTTCTCACTTCCACATCTTTAGCCTGTTATACGAAACTTCTACAACAGGGAAGAACGGTACAGGACTTCACCGTTCTAAACACTTATTTTTACTTAGTTATTTTAATTTTATCAAAATCCGGCATGAATTTCACACGCTATACTTTTTCGGAAACATACAAGCTTACCTATTATTCCACAGGACAGCCTAATAATGACGTCCCCTATTCCACTCTCTAGGCATGGGGAGAAAATCGTACAAAATCCCCTTTACTATGAAATACTCTGTTCGTCCTGCTTCACTGCAAATTGCAACTCCTGCGGTCCTTCCGCCGAGCTACAACTTTCTACCTCATCAAACGCATTTCTACAGAAAATAAAACGCTCAGATTATAATATGCAATTAAAAAGCAAATGAACCACACAAACTACTACGCCTCTAAATTCATTTCACACTTCAGAATATTTCTGAAATTATCTGCTACAAGTTACTGAAGGATACTTCCAAACCCCTTCACCCTCGAGTACAAGAAGCGGATAAATACTGCAGTTACAATACCTTCCTAAATGATTTCTGAAAGCGTGCAACGTACAGTTTTAAAGAATTATCAGTAACAAATACAATCACACTTCCGAGCAGAACACAGTTTCCTGAAGTAATGATGTAAAACACTGATCACTACGGAATACCAGCCATTGCTAAACAGCACAACCTACCATACCAAGAAATTCGACTTTCTATTGCGCTAAATAAACTTCGACCGATGCAATATAGAGTAATACTGCGCTTACAAACACAACTTCTGCTTTATACGTTGGTATCGCAGTGCTGTAGGTGTAGCACAATCGCATATTCAGCTTCGAGCGCTCAGTCGCGACTATTTCGACACGCAAGCAGTAAGCCGTCTCTCTGGGTCACCCAACCGAGCGGACGCTGTGTACAGTAATCACCAACCGTAACATATACCGCTGCCTGCTGTACTTGTTACTGACCACTGAATCAACCAGTCAGTTTCTACACCACCTCCACGTCAACAAAATCCGGTTAAAAATGAATACACGCAAAATGCTGCCCCCTTGTTACACATTACTTCGCACAGACTCACATCATGAATATGAATAATAACGAGGGCGTAATCGGACAATGACACGATAATGCGCCGATGGCTTTTAAAATGTTCCCTAGTACTGCGTTAATATAGTTGAAACAATGCTCAGCCCTCTCTTACCGCCAGGTAAGAACACATACTATAAATGTCTGGAAGTGCTCAAGAAATATGTGGAAGTAACAAGGATATTATGCAGCACATGTTGGTAGTTGTTTACTGACGTTTCGGGACAGCATATCGGTCTGATATTCAAGGGTCAACGACTGCTTGACCCTTTAAGACACACACACACACACACACACACATACACACACATTACATGCATAAATACATACATACATGCACACGCAAACACCCACTTTACAGAATCAAAGCGGAAATTAAAATGTCATCTGATACAAGAGCAGGTATTGTACAATGCCTTCATACCAATTTCTGTGATGAGCCCCAGTCGTCCGGTTGAGGTTTGTTCTTCTGAAGCACCATCCTCCCTACGGCACGGATTAAAGTTCGAAGAAATCCGAACGGGCGCACACGTGTTCGAGGGCACCACCGAGAAAACCTTCGACCCACTGCGACTAATTAAGTTAGTTATTGCTCTGTCTTATCAATCCCCGCACATTCGCCGAAGCATGAATGATGACAACATCACATCACCTTCGATCTTTATCAGTACCACCCAACAAAATTCAATGTATGTTAGTTGCGAGTCTACCTATTTCTCTCATGTAACTGCCACCCAACACGTTTCCATCAACTTAGATAAGTGCGTGGAACTCAATGTAAGAATACGTACAGCACACCATATGCGTCTTCCAACCCTACTGTTCAGTAAATGCCCAAAAGGCTGCATTACCAACATTTAGTACGTACAGCATAATTCAGTGCAAGTTATACAGTGTGCGGTGGAAAATGCTTTCGTGCCCTGAACTTCAAATAATGCTAAGCAGACTAACAAGAATCAGTGTCTGCCTCTTACAGCGCACGATGATTGACCTACAGGGCAATACAGACTTACAGTAAACATGGTGTTCCAAGTCTACTCTCTTTTTCCTTTCTAGGAAGGAACTTCCGTTATTAATGGATGTTACATGCATAAAGTATGACGGTATGGATTGAATTAAACTGACTCGACACAGATCCGGCGGTCAGCCCCTGTGAACACAGTAAATGAACTTCTGGGTCCAAAAAAGACGCGGTGTTTGTTGACCAACCGAGCGATTATCAGCTTCTCAATGCCGACGCTATATGATCATAACAACTGACGTCATCGTAAAATAACACACTTAAGGAACTTACCAATGACTGCTCACAGTTAAAACCACCTGAAACGTATTGTACAAAATTCTTCAAAAAGAAAGATAATGTGGCAACCACAATTTTAGACACGAAAAAAAAAGGTCATTCTCGACAACAGTGTTCATACTTAAAACCATCTGTCCGCCACCGTATTAAACCAAAATTCACGATCCTCTGGTCACAACAGTGACAATAAGCATCAGCACATTCAAGCCTGACGATAGAAAAGTGTGCTGTGCTGGAATCGGCCCGTCTCGCCATCTGCTCGAGGTTCCATCATTAAATTCTCACCATCAGCGTCTTTATGAACATCTGACAGCCATTCGCTATGCGGATCCAAACAAACTTTCACAGATGGACCTCCTCTATTACCCCTCTGCGCGGGGTACTACTACTACTACTACTACTACTACTACTACAGATATAATGCCTCCACTACCACAAAATCAGTTAAAATTTCCAAGTTAAATTACAGAGTACAAAGTCCATCGGGAAAAAAATTTCTGTGGATGTGCAACATTTTTTGCATACAAAAACTTTGTCAAAAATGTGTAACCTCAACGCAGCAGTTCGCAACTCACTTGAATACCAAACAGACCTATAGGCCTATGCTTTGTGATCTACACGCAGACCTATCCTATTCGATGTGCTACACTTATTGCAAACTGAAGACTCAAGCATACGTTCCAATGACATGTGTTGCTGCCATTTTGTCCCTACTGTAACTATCAGCAACTCTGCTACCCTCAGCCACGAACCCACACCTAACATAGAAAACGACAGAATATCAAATGGCTGATGACATCTTCTGGTCCCATTCGTAAGTACTAACAATTCTTACCACTAACAAACATACATGGACAGAGTCGGAAATCAGTCTCGCATGCTTGCGTGTTTATGTTTCGGTGTTATTTAAATGATGCTGCCCATGAGTTCACAGAACGACTTTGCAGGCCTATGGTAAAATTAAAAGAATGGAGAGGTACTAATAGCAACGTCATTCAAGATCATAGCCCCGTATTAGCCAAGGACTGAGGAAAAACACCACAAAATATCTTAGCCATAACAGCCGAATCGAAACAGGAGCCTCCAGAGTGTAAGTAACCAGTTACCGTTACTCTCAGGCTTGCTATGGGATTAGGAATGAAGGAAGGCAACATGTGCCTAAATTTAAACCAAATTTTATTCTTTTTGTTCCTATTCTTATTTTTCACGCATTAGGCTAAGAAACCTGTTACGTCTGCAATTGATCTCTCCAGCTTTTCCTTGGACGTTCGACATAATCGACATATTGCAATATAAGCAACGATAATCCCTTGCCAAGCAAAACCTTGTATGACACAGAGTAAGTGTCGGGATAAACCTATTCAACCTACGCAAAGTTTGAAACTTTCACGACGAACAAAGGACTAAAGTCCTCTCAGGTGACCAGACGCATCAAAACTATATTGCAAACCTACTTCGCCGATACCTGCTACTGTGATAATGGAGACTGGCAGCAGGTCTCCGAAGATTCAATAGGCCTACAGCTAATGACACAGTCCATCAATGGATACCATCCTCGGCGTTCCACCCACCTCCGATCCTCATAACATCCCCTTAAGACAGACAGACCCGCTCAACGCGTAGCTGGAGGCGACATGTTGTCCGCGACACAGTGTTATGCTACCCGATGAGAAAACTTTTCACCCTTTCCCTGGCAAAAATGAGATAAAACGCTGAAACAATTCCACCAGTTTCCCAGAAAACTATGAAAGACAGGTACAAAAATACATACGTGTATCTATTCATTCTTCATTTTGTGAAGTGAATCCCACGTTCCCAGTATGCAGACCAAGTTTTGCCGAAGCTGCCCGCACCACATAAAACGTTCAGCGCGCTTGCCCTACGATGTACCTTGTCATTCACCCATCTCCTTTTTTTAATCTTCCCAGTTCACACTTTTCAAGTGGCTTGCCGCCCTAGCAACATTACAAACCGTCGCAGCCGCCTCGCTTTAGCTAACCTAACTACAGTACATGGTCTGTATAAATAATAACGCTGATTGTTATGTATCAGCCTGAACTGCTCATCTGCATCACCCTGTCTCGGTCCAAACACTTCACGGATACTTAGTTTTCAAACACGTGAATGTCCCTCAAAAGACTGCGTCCCATCCATACAGAACAAACTGCAACGTTATGCTGTTACACTCCGATCTTCAGGGTTTTGTAAAACAAAAATGACACTAACCGTTTTCGAACCGAATAACAACAAACATTTACGCAATTGTTATTCACGTTATTTCACCACGAACCCCGTTTACATCTGTTTGTGTACATACTTTTCTTAGGGGTGGGGTCAAGCTATGTATCCGCGATATCACCCTCCTACGAGCCCATTGTTCGTCCTTCGAATAGCATATGGATTAGCACGGAGGATTCGTGAAATGATACTTGACAAGGCATAACCGAAGTCCTCGAAGAAAAACTGTCCCAGCGCCACTCTGCCCACCACAAATTTCAATGGACTGCTATGGGAGCCAACATGGGCCTCCGCGGTGAAAAGCCGGCGACCAACCACCTCGGCTACGTCTGCTGCTCACACCCACTTACATTCTGGACAAAAAAATAAAGTCTCCAACTTAAAAGTCTGGCGCTTAGAATTCTAAAACTGTGATAGGGGCACGGTAATAATAAAGTTGCCTCTTTGCTTAATTCAGCACAACGCCACAAGACATATGGGAACTGCAGGTACAGGTCCATGCATTCGATTCGGCTCGGTCAGTGTGCCAGCAGCCTATGCCTACCAAGTGACCACTGTGATCGGCTACAGAAGCAAATCTGAACAGCAACTGTGCTGTAAAAGCAGAACACTATTAATAGGGTCTAACAGGTGTATGAACGCGACATACTTTAGGGTCTCGAAAGTAACGTGACAGACCAATTCCACAAGCAGGTTAACAGTTTTATAAATGTAACTAATTCTTACAATCAGGAATGCATATTAAACTTTACATGACATTCCTATGCTACCGAAATCTTCAGAGCTTATTCAAGCTATCTCTCTATCCAGCATTAATCTTCTTTCTGCTCTCTTTTTATAGCTTTCTGTCTTCTTACTTTTTCTCCCTCTTTCGTCCAATTTGCAAAGGTTTTGTGCCGGAAAAGTACTTCAAACTGGCTTAAGGCCTCCACCTTCCAAACCTTCCCAGTCGTGAATGTTCTCCTTCGCTTCCTTTCTTGCCAGTTAAAACACTTCAGAACGGGCAATAAACCCTCAAACTGACCAGAACCCCAGCCTCATAAAAGTCCTCAGATCTTTATTAATGACAATTTTGCCATTCACAGTGCGAAGGTACGTAACATCTGGAAACGACACGGTGCCCTCAACTACATTCACGTACACTACCAATAGCAATGGAACATACAATTGAGGAAGAGCTCTGGGTGTAACTCACGAAGTATACCTTGCTCTGTCACTGAGTTACATTGCTACAAATCTTGTGTTCCTAATGTCACATTTGCACGACATAAACTTACAATCCCAAAATAAAATTCAATATAGTTCGTGAGATAGCTTGCTGAACTTCGTATGTCTGTCTGTCTCGGTACATCAATTTAAACCACTTTAGTTATGTAAGGGCTGAGCAGTGCTCAACGACCTGCGTGTTCACAGAAAATATTTTTACTTCACGTTGGATCGAAGGTTTTGCGGACCCCTGCAACAGAGGCCATGACTTGAGATATGGACCGCGGAGTTTTGATATAATGACAAATTATACACTTTGGGTAAACGATTTCGTGGCACCCCCAGAAGGTAAATTTAAATCGGCACGGCAGCGAAAAGTAGCAGCTTGGAAACTATTTCAGCGTTTTCTTGAAGACAGTCAAAACCACGTAAACCCGTTTCGGGATAGCAGAATCTCGTCGTATTCTCAGTTCGTACTTCACAGAGAACAAGCTGTCTCTATTATAAAGACAGCCCAATCGCTTAATGCGCTAAGATAAATACCTAATCGCTCTTTATTCCGGGATTCTGTGGGCACAATACTCTGATGTTTATGTTCGAATACAGATGGTATACACACTGACAGTAGGCCTATATTTTGAGAGGTTAAAGTGATATATGAATACTACGGTAGGCCGTCGTTTTCTGGCACACGTCATCGCACAGCCTGGTAGAAATTTACCAACTTTTGAGGGAACCACTTGACTCCATCTTCTACCGGCAAATTTCCAAGAGACTACACGGCGTCACATCCCAGAAGACAATCTCTTCTCACTCATCACCGGAAGAAACTCAAACTTCGGAATCCGTCCGTGTCTGGAGGGTTTTGGTGTTCCTTCGTTCCAGTTTTTTTAAATTATATGAGATACGTTAGTTTCTCCTTATTCTACATAATTTCCTGGTGTTTATTTTTAAACTATTTCAATAAACTTTAATTCAGCCCCACATGTATAATAATGGAAGTGTGTTTTGTTGCTTACGTCTACGACTAGGTTACTCTGATACTGACAAGCAGCCACTTCTCCAGTGAAGAACGAACACTTCAGCTGGTAATAAAAATGGTTTCATGTAATCCAGCTTTAGAGGCACGTTCCATAAGTTTGTGAAAAACTACTACAATGTGTGAAGTAATACGACAGCAAAACAACAGTTCGTCAAAGCAGTCAAATTAAAATACACCATACATAAAGCAACAACTATGAACAGCGTAACAATTTCGGACGTTCGCTGCCTCTTCTATCTCGGCAACCGCTGAACACTTATGGAAAAAGACCACGGGCCATAAAGTGTGTACCTAATTTTTCTCTACAGCTTAAGTTCGGATGAATTTTCGCTCTGGTAAATATCTGTCAAGTAATGCTCAAGATGTGCGCCACAACGCCAGTGCGTTTCCATGTGAAGTGTCCGTTATGACTGTCCGATTTTAACCAAAACTGGTATGTGTCGACAAATATTATCAATACTCCCTCAATACAAAACTCCAGGAATATTTGTTCGACGGTTCTCGAGCTGTTACACGCTGAGAAGTGCACGGACATAGACATGGTGAGGCCACCAGGATCATATTTTAAACACGTCGCTGCAAACATGCTAAAAATGCCGACAATGCGTATTAATACTTCAAGATGCACACTTTGCATTCATTTATACCATCCGTCGGCTTTCTTCCTCTGTTTCGTAAGGAAAGCCAGACCGGCGCCTGCAGCCAGTTTGAATGAACTGAATATAACTACATGCAGAGAAGTCCTTCTTCAGAATTTCATCAATCGCTAAGCTGTCGAACGATTCCCCAGCTTTTATGGAATCCACCTGTTCATTAATGTGTTCACAAGAACCTGCCACTAAACTCTCTCCATTGCTACCTTAAGTCCACACCCTCCTTCAGTTCCCTTTCAATAATATCCTCCTTTAGTTTCCCAAGCGGTCTCTTTCCTTCAGATTTTCCGACTAAACTGTTGTATGGATTTCTCATCTCTCTAATAAGTACTACAGTCACTTTGATTTGACCACCGTAACAATAAGTGATGAATACAAATTATATAGCTTGCTGAAGATAACAGCGGAACAAGTACATTTCCTACAATCTTAAGCTGTTTTTTTTTGTCTTACGCACGTTCTTATTACATACATTCTAACAGTCTTGAGACTCAAAACCTGCACAGGGAATTTTTCAATCACAGAACTATACTACACATAAAGCGACTTTTCACGAACTGCAGTCGCAGTGCACTGATAAATACGTTAAACAATACTATCGTTAAGTCGATTCAGTAAAACACAATGCATGGGTAGTAACCGTACCGCAAGAACTATTTTCTTTCTCCTTTCGCGGTCTAACAGCACGCTACTTCCAATTTATTAGAACATAAATTTGTGCGGCAATGTTGCATTAAGCTCTCACATATTTAATTCCTACTCGTAATACTCTAACAGTGGGCTATTATTTCAAGATTTAATAACAAACTCTGAAGTACCACATAATTACTCGCATCACACGATTTTCCTACAATATGGTTAGGTTACTGCCAGGACCAAAACTCTCTTGAAAACTTCGCCGATAGGCAAAGACGAAACCACAAAAAAAAACATATATTATCAATACTAAAACAAAAACTATAACTGTGGACACAACGCTTGTCTATTCACCGACACTCACGGCTTTGATTCCGCTGGCTTATCAAAAAACAAGTAACTAACGTGTACAAACGTTGTGACCCGCCCTAACCTGACCTCGGCCACCGCCACACAAGCCACTCCCGACTACTACTGCGCTAACAGCCATGTAACTACTATGGCAGTGCCATCGAAACGCCTAAATATTGATCTAAAAAAGGCCTGCGCCCTCACTCAACACGTGGCACAACTAGACGCAACGTCGGCGTCGTCGTCGTCTCAAAACATGGACGAGTCTGTCGCACCCATCACATACTCTTCAAATTGGTGTCAAACCGGATTCTCAACTGCTCAACGAAAAAATCTCTATAAACGCACAAGACGGAGAACTTGTAACTATAACACTGGCCAAGAGTCGGCGCCCCGCAGGAGCTGGGATTTTTCTCATCGAACCACGTTCAGGCCGTTTAAGGAATACATGCCGCCTCCTAACCGAACGGTGTGGAGGTGTGAGGTCCTTCACCGGATGTAAAGCAGCTGGAACGTGGAGCCGAACACTCAAAATACCACACAGTACCGAGTTAAGAATGCGTGGAGCTGTATTCCTACTACACCATACGCTTCACGGCGTGGCATTCAACGCAGCCAGGTCTAATAGCGGAACTCTGGTCTGTGATCTGCCTGAAAGATATTTTCCATTAAATTGCAAATTAAAAGGGAGACAGCATTCCTGAGAATAATGGGAAAAAATGTACAACACGTCTAAAACGGAAAACTATTTTTAACCCTTTAAAGACGAAGCGTATCTGTGTTATATAAGGACTCAGTGCGTACCGCGCTGTAAACACTCTCCACTTCGGTTATAAAAACCAGTCTCTTAATGTTTTATAAGGCAAAAGTTGCTGTTTGTTCTGAGATCCGTACAAAACACATAAACGCAATGTGGGCACCACGTAGAATTTTTTAATGTTAAACCTGGTGGTACGTAAAGTTACCGCTAGGCTTTAAAAGGTTAAAGAAACTTGGCCGGTGTGTTAACGTCGAGCGAAAATCACGATAAAACGTCTCATAAACGAAAACGTCTTAAAACGTAAATCAACATGACAGTTTGTCCATTCACGTAATTTTGACATGTAAACTTCCCGTAAAACACAAAAGAATCAAGCGGCACGGCGAAAGAGGAAGTAACAAGAAGACAGAGGAACTTAAGATTTCGTTCGCTTCACCAAACAGATTGAAAGCCATGTAACACGAAAGAGAAAAACCCGCATACAAAACTTCAGCTGCTAAACCTGACGGGAAGAAAATATTTGGAAGACCTAGGCGTACATGGAAAGGTAGCAATAAAATGAATCTTGAAGAAACTGTGTAGAGGCCCCGCCTTAATTCAGCTGTCTGAGAACAGGGTCTAAGACCAGGTTTTGTAACGAAGGCTATGCACCAAACGGCGAAATTTCTTGGCCGGCTGGGTGACTATCAACTTCTCAAAAGCTTCTGGGCACGTTACTTCTCTCTTACGCCCAAACAGTCCCTCCCGAGCATATTTTCCTCAAGCACTCCGTCTATGTACAACTTCAGTGGGATGACAGACCATCCGTACGGAATCAAAGAAAAGCGGAAGAGCGTAGTATGATCTAACACGTTCTTTCAAAGGCGTCGTTCTGTTTCGCAAACTACTGTACACTCACTGATGGCACTGAACGTACGGAAATAACATTATCGGGTTCAGACACTGTAAAAGAAATAGCAAGCCTGAAAAATGGGCGGAGGGGGAGTATTAGACGCAAATTGTTTCACATCAGTGCACATCAGTCGTCTGGGCCCGGTAAGGTCAGGGTCATAACAAGCGAATGTGGCGCTAAACATCGTTACTGCAATGCGGGCGGTATTGATCCCAGGAGAATAACCCAACTTCCCCTCGCATCACACACTGACTGCTGACAAATTTCGATCACCACATCCCAGGTCAATACGTGGAAAATACAAACATTAAATAGTACAGCACATCATAGACAAACGTCGCGTTGTCAAAATTTTAGAATAAATTGAGAAATGTGATAATAAAGTCCACGGAGATCTCAGCCTTTAATAATTTCCTTATTACGTCCCCACTCACAAATTCGTGGTTTCATGCGTAATGTCTTACACACCAAACAAACACATTTACTTGATACTGCTCAAGGAATAACGAGCTCCACGGAGCACAGTCCTTGTTAGTCCTAGAGCAGCTACCGGTCGATCAGATGGTCAAGAAATTCCCTGCCACTTATGCAACCAAATCATTAACGTCAAATCTGTGGTTGTCACAAGTGTGAAGCCAGGCGTCTTTAGGGGCGTGACGTCGTGTCCGTTAGTAAATAAGAACAGTGTTTAAGAGGAACAAGCTGCCGCCATCTTCAAAGGACATGACTATTTCCTGAAGATGAAAGCAGTAAGTTCCTCCCAACATGCTGGTGCCTATCCAGCATACTACATGGCGACACACTGCAGAAGATGCTGAACTTCCCATCATTCCTATGTTCACAACAGCCTGCCACTTGTCCCAGTACAGAGAGAGCTAAATGCAGTCCACAGCACCATAACCTCTTTCAGACCCATTTTAACATCAATCTTACCTAAGTGGTCTCTTCCCTTGATGTTTTCCAAATAAAATTCTGTAATCTGACACGCCCTGCCCAACTCACCTTCCATGACTTTATCACCGTATTAGGCATTATCTGGTAAGCACTACGAATGATGAACTTCAGTATTCAGGTCTCTTCATCCTCCTCCTTGTTCTTTACTAGCTACGCCCGAATATCTTCTCAGACCCCGGTCTCAAACACCTTCAATCTATATCCTTCATTTATTGTGAAACAACAAATTTCACACCCACACAAAACAACGGGTTTTAAGCACTGCTTCAGCTAACCAACTCAAATGGTCACAGACCCTCTTCAGAAGCCAATAGCTGCCAATACAAATATTGCACAAGCCGTAAGATGCACGTCAAAACCCCTCTAACATGCATTCAAGACATGTTTCTGTCAGGTTCATACATCGACAAGCCTCCTTCCGTTGATTATTAAATGACACGTCTTCTGCAGTTGTTGCGACCAATAATAATAATAATAATAATAATAATAATAATAATAATAGGATAGCTCAGTCTGTGATTTCTCTCAGGTTTATTACTAAACGATGCTCTTTTCAACTGCACAAGCCATACAGCGTCGATGGTAAAATTATTGCAAATTACGAATTAAAAACGTGACCAGCAGTCTGGCTTAGTTTAAGGAACAGTGACAGATGAAGAGACTGAAGAAAACAATGAAAATCTCAATCAGGATGGTCGGTTTCTGGTTCGAGATTCAAGCCCAGTACCACCTGCACACAAAGCAGGCATGCTAATCACACGATCGAAAAATTCGGCCAGTTCATAAACAAAACTTCAATTTAAATTAGCATATCAGCTGCCGGCGCACAAAATAAATGGAACATAACACGAGGCAGGGGGAAATGCAGCGATCACTTCAATAACCCCCACTCCCCCTCCCCCACAGAAAGAAAGAAAGAAAGAAAGAAAGAAAGAAAGAAAGAAAGAAAGAAAGAAAGAAAGAAAGAAAGAAAGAAAGAAAGAAAAAGTTATGTTTAAGTTACATAACATACTTTCTGCTCAATTTGGTGTTATTTTCTCACGTGGCATCTCTCCCGTTCGTTGCATCTCGACAACTACTGTCGCTGTAGTCGCTAAAAGATGTCTTATGCGCATTCTAGTCACTAGTCAAATCACGAACGACAACGCGAACACTGCCAAGGGTCAATGCACGATAACTACGCAGGGACCAGGTATGTCTGGAACCGGAATACCGCAGCTGTGCAAACTCCCATACATTTATGTGATTAGTCTTTCATTTCGATATCTGACAACAGGACTGCTCATGATTGAAGGCTGAACAGACGGAACGACGCTTGTTTTCCATGCAGAATCAACATGGCACTACAGGAGTTTAGTATTTCAGTTTTACGTTATTCTCCTATCAATTACATTCAGCTGTCACGAAAGTTTCCGGTTTTTACGAACCCGAACAATCATTATCGTTTCCAAACGGCACCGTCAATGGGCGGCACTCTAAGCAAGTCAAATCTAAACCATAACTCCTATTTCCGTAAGATAATGTGTTATCCCACAATTAAGCCTACTAGATATCCTAATTGGTCTATTCTGTTTCGATTTTGCGACTAAAATTGTCTGACTTCAACCTCCTGCACTGGAACATTGTAATAATAAGAAACTCTTTATATGCAAGTCATGGGCAACCCGGGGGTAAAGCGGCCGGTGTGTTATGCTAACCACTCAGGACGGCCAGCGTCGAGGTCAAGAATGAATGGAGTTACACCTCCACCTCCCTTATACCTTCATGGTATGCACAGAGACAAATTTACAATCTTTACCTTTACTACATACGCAGTCTGTTTCAAACATCAGACCGACTTGAAGTGCTTATTTTTCTAAAGCTAATTAAGACGTAGTAACATAGCCGGTGCCATACGTTATAGGGAACTTTAGATTTGCTGGCAAAGAAGTGGTTCTGCTTCCTGCGGCAAACTGATGCTGCAACTGCGGGTTACAGAAAATTGCTACTGTACAATAAAAACTGCAATGCTGCTTCTGGTCTGATGATACAAAATGTGACAATATCGCAGCAGCGGTATCCTCCTAGATTTGGAAAGGACGGACCATCTAAGAACTCGACTAAAGAGTGGTACCGGAAGTTTACAAATGACTGTTGCCTCTGCAAGAAGGGTGGGCCGGGGCGGCCACGAAGCACTGACGCGAATGTGGAACAATTTGGAGAAGCTTCTTCACGCATCCCACAGAAGTCCGTTCGCCCAGACCGTCAAAAGCTACAGACGCAACGCAAAACCTTGCGCTTGGCTGTGGAGGAAATTTCGCATATGGAGCAACAGAGACTGCAGGTATTTCAAGCTCCAAGTGACCATGACTACGAGCAGGCTAAACATTTCATGTGGACCTTCTTGGTATACTTCAACGTCTTCTTCAACGGCGCGACAGCCCGCGTCGGGCCTTGGCCTCTTCAGTAGTTCGTCTCCAGACATCCCTCTCCTCTGCTAGTCTCCTCCGTCCCCTTATATTCAACAGCAACGAGAAGTATCTCCTGATGTTGTGTACCCACCTCAGTCGTGGTCTTCCCACACGTTTTCTTCCATGGAACTTTCCATTCAGTTCTTTGTATATCACATGGGGAAAATCTCATGCCTAAGGTGGTTTTTAGCAACAAAACGACTCCTCATCTGTCTGACTAGGCACATATACACAACTGTCGCACTGGAACCCGACATAACCCAAGGACTTCTGTCGGGCTGAAACAAGACTCCCCGAAGTTAAATGTGTTTTGTGCACTGTCAAAACAGTGTATGCGTCACTCTTCTTTGTTCAGAACACCATTACAGGTGTTATCGACCTGGAAATGCTCGAGAACTGGTTGTGGCTACAGCACAGGACATTCGGCAAGACTTGACACACTTCCAACAAAATGGAGGGAACCCCACTATCAGCGGGCACTGCGAGAGGTCCTTGATGATCAACTACCAGGACGCTGGTTTGAGCGACAGGACCAATGCCACACCAAACATGACATCATTAACAGCTTCAAGAAGCACTAACTCCATGAAGCAGTCCTTGAACAGCTAACAAGCGCACAGATGGTAGAGTTTTCTGAAATCCCCAATGTTCATTATCGTATTCACCACCGTCCGCCAGTGCACCCATTGCTGAGCCAGGAGAATGCCGTTCCAACGCTCACAACCCGTTTGTATAATATTCATTTCAGCATGATCTTCCTGTCTAGGTTCGGGTTTTCAAAGTGATCTATTTTCAGTCATAAAATCCTGTACAAGTGACTGTATTATCCACACATGCACTTCTCATCTCTACCATGCTAACTACATGCTCCGCCCATCTCATACTCCTCCTATGTATCACCAGACCATAAACATGGTGGAGCACAAGCATCTGTGAATTTAAATTATATGGAGGTGGTGAAAGTAGGCAACACTGTGGATATCGTGCATGCTTAAACATACCGCTGAAACAACAACTGGTACATCCTACAACATGGTTTCTCAAACCGTGGTATGCGTGGTACGCGGCCTTAATAAAACAAATCAAAATATAAGAAGATAAACATTTTTAAAAATATATAATATATGCGCCACATGTATCCGTTACTACGCAGTACTGCTGGCGACATTATAGGCCTATAACTTATCTCAACTGTCAGCCAGTCTTTCCAATTTCAGCTTTTTTATTCGAATACAAAAAATACCAAAATAATTAAATTTCGCATACTGGTACGCCAGCGAAGAACATATAATTTCAATTCATGATGTAATAACATGCGTCGCACGCCAATCATTAACACAGCACTGAGTCCAATGACATTATATTTCACTAAGACGTCACACATGGGCGTACCAATACACTCAAGGATTCGAAGTGACATTTCTTAAATGTCTGATAACCGTATCATATCACAGCCTTATTCAGACTTACACCAACAATAAGATAGCATTCTCGTAGGTGCAGTAAGAAGGAACTTACTTTTCTGTGTGTTCGCAGTACAGAGTGCAGCAACAGAAGATGAGGACTTTCAGATCGTTTTTCGACGAAGTGGGTTGAATATAAGAAAACAATTACGGAGAATCAGTAGTAAATGCTATGTAATGCGGGCCGTTTATTCTTAAAAAATTACGTCTCCTAAGTGGTCTACCTGGAATGCATACATTTACGCAATTGTGAAGGGAAATTAACCATAGCTTCGCAGCAGACGTTTATATAGGGCTCTAATTTCGACCCTAACGCGCTCTTTCGTCCCTTAACGTGCCACAAAAGAACGTGATGATAGTCAGAACTCAAATGTAACTAATACACTGCGATGTCGGGAGCAAGTTGTGTGCCTCTGTGCAGTTCAGGTTCATTTCCGATCACAGTTACAGGAATGTACTGTACGCCAGGGAAACCACTTCAGCGGCGTGATTTCTAAAAAAGTAAAGAGCATATATTTAACGGCATTTTATTACCGCTATTCCGCAATGTTTTGTGTTTCTTACATTCAACCCGATTTACCAAAACAGAGATCAGAATATCGTCACATTCTACTCCCACACCCTGCAAAACGCGCATGACATGAATACACAATGGGCAGAATGCGCCTGTCCATCCGCCTGCATGTTCATTACCAAATCACGAAACACATTTCGATTAAATCTCGTAATGGGATCTACACTAAAACTTGACGAAATAATTTCTTTTGATGCATAGGCCTATCGGTCCACAGCAACAGCATGATTATTTCACATGAAATTCATCTCGCAATTTTTATTACACTGCCCAGAAATACTTCGCGCCCATTACCATTTCGCCTGCTTTCCTTCCTGCACATGGAAAGCACATATTACGGTGTCAACACACCCGTGTGTTAGTCACTGTTAAACAACTTCTCAAGCAACTGACAAAATTCGGAATGGACATCATACCCCTATGGACTACATACACCAACACTGCACCTTTTAATTCCGTACGATCAATAACATCAAAACAGCGGGTCAACGTCCATTACATCAAATCAGCGGAAATTGTGCACTAAAGTTACTGCTGTGCAAATTTTTATTTATAATGGCTTTAGCCTCCACGTAGGTGCTGACATTTGTTTAGACATGATAAATTAGGAAGTACTGTAGCTATAACCGTAAAGTGTGGAATACTTGGCCCCACGTCCTCGACAGATGTATGAAATATACAGGTACGTTCAAATTGCTAAAACTTAACAATTTCACGCACCAAATATTACATATTAGGACGATGAAATGAGAAGGATCAGGTGTGCGGGGCATGCAACACGCGTAGCAGTTGTGAAAAGCATACAAAATTTTTGGTCGGAAAATTTGAAGGGACCACTTTTAAGACACAAACATAGATGAGAGGATAATATTTCAATGAAAATTTACGAAGTGAGAAGCAAGCATGTGGACTTGATTCGTCTGGCTTAGGACTGGGAAAAATGGTAGGTTCTTTGCAAACCTGGTAACAAACTACGGGTGCAGTACATGATGACGATTTCGAACAGCTGGGAGTTTAACAAGTTCTCGTGGAATGTGCTCGTTCTTTCGTTCGTTGGGTGGGTGGGTGGGTGGTTAGGTAGATAAGATACGCACGTAGGCCGGTAGGTATCCAATCTGATGAGCAGGTGAATAACCGATTTGCTTTCCTATGTGATGACGAGAGTGCTGCAAGTACGAGCAGCCAATCCAGAATGACTGTCGTGTTACAAGAACCCTGGGAGGACTGTCATACGTATCTAATAATGAAGCGTTAAGTATAAATCGGCCCCCCCCCCCCCCCGTCGTTAAAAAGCCGTGTATTTGTAAAGCAGTTCATTCTGCAGTTAGAACTCCTTTTTCCACAAAGTCATTGCATGGAGTATAAGAAGCGGTAACAAATTTACACCACGTGACCACGCACAGATTAGAAGATACCTTCAGCGAACTTTAATCCCAAGTGACACATTCTCACGAATGTACAAACACATTCCTTGTCCTATCTTCCCAGTGTGAATAATGTCTTCAACTATTTGTCCTTACGTGTAGTAAAGGCAGAAAGATCACACGATAAAGGGCACAAGGCCACGTCCAAACGGAGCCGTTATCACTATCCCCAAACATGAAGTCTGACTACACCTTCGGCAAACTGCAGGTACAATAATCACGTTACTTTTGGAAGTCTGGTGTTATTTCCTCGGTCACAGATCCAAATATTCTCCTTTGCCTTTTGTTCTCACTCTCAACACTCAGTACAATCTTCCTCTAGCGCAGTGTTTCCCAACCCTTCTTCCATGGGCGAAAGCTTAGCTATGAAAACGTTTACAGACCAGAACAAAAAGAGGCAGTTGCTGACGTACGGAAATCACTCCCGTATTGCCAATTGCCGGACAAAAATTTTCGTGACATTTCCAGGGATATTTGGAATTTTTAACGGAATCTGAAAATGCTGATGTATTTATTCCACGATTTCTCGTGGAAACCCTAATGGTGTTCTGCGAAACCTGGTTGGAAAACACAGCTTTGGCATGAGACAACTCCACAAACACAGCCCTAATTAACCCTCTAAAGACGAAGCGTATCTGTTTTATATAAGGACTCAGTGCGTACCGCGCTGTAAACACTCTCCGCCTCGGTTATAAAAACCAGTCTCTTAATGTTTTATAAGGCAAAAGTTGCTGTTTGTTCTGAGATCCGTACAAAACACATAAACGCAATGTGGGCACCACGTAGAATTTTTTAATGTTAAACGTGGTGGTATGTAAAGTTACCGCTAGGCTTTAAAAGGTTAAACTAAGAACGCTATTCCAAAATTAGGGGTCTGCCTCTTACACTGTGCTGCTCAGAATATGTCTCCCAGCCGGAAAAATAAACAGACGGTCAGGATGTTAGGAAACAGTGACCGGTGAGATGGACCGAAGAGGTGGGCAGTATATGCGAGGGTTTCGAAACGTCGGGCACCAGTCACGGAGTGACGCGACGCCATATCCCAGACGAATAATGACCTCAACTCTGCTCCTTTAGTTAGTAAGGACTAGTTTACATGCAAATAGGCTATTAATATCAAAGGCCTGAGCTAATTTCGAATCGAGTGGCAATCATTGAGATTGTTGTCAAGTTTCCAAGACACCAGATATGGCACTATGCTGTCTTGCTCGGTACTACCATTATCAGCATCTTTCATATGAACACATTTCGAACATCCGACGCCTCAACACCCAATGACATAATTACGGGGCACTTATTATCCATGTCCTGGGTAGTCAGTGTTATCTTGGAATAACTAACTCATGCTTCAGTACGTCGCTGGTCGTCACAGCACGAAACTGATCACGGCCATTGCAATCCGAGCACAGGCAGGGCCTACCACACCAAATGCGACGACGTGGAATCTGTGATATCAATAAATTCGCCGCTTCCTAGCAATGAGTTATGATGCACTGAAATCTGTGAGGACCCCCATTCCTGTAAGTTGGTTTTATCAAGGCAACAAACCCACCAAAAGCCTTGTGTAAGTTGTGCGCCTAAACACATTTTCAGTGACGTCAACGGCGGCCAATCTTCCTCCGTCGTAGATGCACATACTCTCCTCGGCCCTCTGTTCTCTGAACATACTTAACCTACATTCTTCCCTCGGGTTACAGACCTAGTTTCACATCCATACCTTATTAACCAACTCCATCCATCAGAGTCCTTGAGAAGCTCAGGTTCTTGCTAGTCAAGAATTCTCCGCGTTTTGTGCAGCCCAAAAGATCATTATAGCGTTCATAAAAGCCTGCCATTTGTTCCTGTTCAAGCCAGATGAATTCAGTCCACACCTCCCAACACATTTATTTTAACACCCCCTTTAACACTGCCCACTCATATATGCTCAGGTCTTCCCTCAGTTTTCCCCACGAAAACCCAGTATGCATTTCGCTTCTCCCCCATGAGTGCCAGAGGTCCCGCCTACCTCATCCTTCTTGCTTTTATGACCCTCACATGTGGCAAGGAGTACAAACCATGACGATCCTCATTACGAAATTTTATTCATCATCCTGTTGCTTCCTCTTAGGCACAGATTATCTTCCTCAATACCAGTTTCTGGTACACCTTCAGCCCAAGTTCTTCCTTTCATGGGAAAGACTAAGTTCCACATCTACATACAACGGCAAAATTACTGTTCCGTATATTTTAATCCTCATGGTTTTATAGAAAACTGCACGACAGACAATTCTAAACCGAACAGTAACGAGCATGCCCTGAAGCAAAGGCCCTAATTTCTTTGTTAATATACCTTTGATCTATTATTGCTGTTCTCCATATCCTTTATTCATTAACTGTCCTTTCCTTTCTACTAGCAATTTAAATATGTGTGAAGATCTTAAGTGTTGCCTCCCAACACGCAGCTTGTGCTTTCTACACATATCACGTACCCCTTCGACGGACATTAAATGACGCCAGAAACCAATGAGGCAATTCTTACGTTACCTCCCCTTCTTACCGACAGAAGGTTGATTTATGACAGTACCATGCTGTTTGTGTACGAGCACAGTTCTGTGTGCTTCTGAACCACCTGGCCAATTTCCATCAATCTTGATATGAATGTTACGCCATAGTAAGTCACCCCAAACTCATACCTTTTAATTTCCCAAACTATTAATGACAATATGGCTATTGGGTGAACTTGTGAGATGGAATTAATATTAGCGACACTTAATAGGTATGATATAAGGCAATAATCATTAAAAATATGAAACTTCTCTTAAGGTAATTTTCTGCAGAATTTAAAATAACAGTATGATGGCTACGTGAATATTCTGTTTTACTTTCGGTTCATGGCGATAACGAAAATGTGAAATTTTATATGGAGGCATCAAACATACCTACATGCATGTAATGTTGTTTGTAATCAACACTTACAAATACAGCAACAATGTGACACTCTGGCCTAAATTCCAGAAATTTAATGTAAATGCAACTGAAGAACCACATCTTCAAATGATAGTTTTGTACAGTTTGTATTTCTGAACACACACTAAAAACAAACATCCCATCTTGCAGCCAGATATGGCATCATCTGAGAACAGTGCCCAACAGTATGTACTTGTATCTGAGACATGGCAATAATGCGGGGATAGATTCGGATAACAGGTAAACAGATGTAGAGGACATGAATCACAGTAAAGAATATGTACTAATAAACCCAGAAAACTCTCCATTTCATAATCCAAGTCATTTCCGCTTAACCAGTGATTCACCAACACTAATAGACTTTCAGCGACTGCATTAAAAACTGTCTCTAGCAAGACAGTCGTCATCGTCCGTCATCATCGTCGTCACTACCCTCCACAATCACTCTGACACTGAGGCAAACATTCTGTATTTCACATCCACAGTGGAATGCAACTTGAAGATATTTTACAGCATTTGTCACACACTTAGTCCTTGCTTCTCAAGCGAGAAAACCAAAATATATGTCGTGTCCATGTTCTTCAAAAAGAAACAAAACAGAGAGAAATACTTCAGTTGTGATATCACATCAAATTCAGCAACCGAGTAACTGATCAAACACATGTGTAAGAGGCATAAACTTTCCACCCTCTGTGACTGTGACGGGCCACACTACCTCAAATCATCCTGTACAACACAGAAAACATTTCCTCCATATCAGTTCAGCATCCATTCCGAACCAATTCAGTCCCGCTGAAGATGAAAGCAGTACGTTTCTCTGTAGCAGCAAACATTTAACCTCTACATGGTGAACAAACCTCAAAAAAGGCCACTGTCTGAACTTCTAATTACCAGAGAAAACTGTAGGCACTTGTGTGAAAGAAATCAAAACATGTTACTTGAACAAAAGCTGAAATAATACTGCTCTGATAAATGAAGAAGTGTGTATACTTGCTGGGGGCCAAAGGAGCAGTATGAGGTCTCAGGGATACATACTATGCTAGAGAGTACGTATTGCTAAAAAGCCTGAGAAATGCCTCTTATTCTTGCTAAGTCCTATCCACACACGTCCATAGCATGACCCCTAGGCAACGCTTTTGTGGCTAAGCTGTGGAAGGGCGGAAAAGTGAGTTCCTGATGCTGTAAAGTGGGACATATTACCTAAGGCAGTGTACCCTAACAGAAAATCAAGGCCCTCCAATGCAGCGGAGGTTCGGCGTTAGGCCAGCTCCCTAAACCCATAAAAAAATTAATTGCTAAACAGTCTCAACTAAGGAATGATGGATGCAGACCCAGGCAAGTTAAACGGAATTTAGCTAACAGAATGAATACTGGGACTCGGAACATATTGACACTCTTGAAACCAGACAAGATGCAGCTAGCAGAGCAGATCAACAGAATTAAGCTCAATGTTGTTGTGATTCAAGAAATCAGGTGGAGTGGCACTGGTTTACTTCAGAAAAAAGACTTCTCTTTCTATTATAGTGGAGCAAAAAATAACATTTGCCAGGTTGGAACTGGTTTTATAATACAGAACAAAATGCAAAAATATATAATCTCATTTATGCCATATAATGAAAGATTATGTAAATTGACACTGAAAGGTAAATCTAACAATGTCTCTCTAATTAGTGTATACGCTCCTGCGGAAGACAACATGGATGAAATTAAGGAACAGTTTTATGAAGATTTGCAGAAAGTAGTGGATAACACACCTAGAAGTGATACAATTATTATTTTAGGTGACCTAAATGCAAGAGTGGGAAAACAATATGCCTATAGAGGAGTAACAGGCCAATATACATTACACCAAAATACAAGTGGAAATGGCAAACTGTTATGTGAATTTGCTACTTTAAACAATATGACTATTATGAGTACACAGTTCCAACATAAATTAATTCATAAAGGAACATGGATATCACCTGATGAGAATACTGTTAATCAAATACATCATGTTATGATAAACAGCAGCAAGAAGGAGTTGATTGAAGATGTCAGAGCAGTGAGACAGCCAAATATTGACCAGATCATTTTCTAGTGAAAACTATATTTAATCAGAAGTTACCTGCAGTATATAAAATCAAGCCAACATTAATAAAAAAGTGGAATAAATTGAATTTGCAAGACCTGGTAAAATTAAAGCAACACAGGAAAATTTTACTTGAGAAATTTAGTCACATTAATAAGAAAGAAGGAATAAACAATGACTGGAACAGCATTAAAACAGCAATAATTGAAACCGCAAGTGAGATATGTCAATTACAAGGAACACCAATAAGGAATGAATGGTCGGATGATGAATGTAGACAAGCAATTCAAGAGAAGAGTGACACCAGAATTAAAGCGTTGCAGTCCAAAACAAGAGCCAGTCAGGAAATCTACAGAGAAAAAAAAGGAAGATGGCAAATAATATGTGTAGAAATAAAAAGTGGTTCAACGATAAAATCATAAGAAGAGGAAAATCACAAGAAAAATGACACAAGAAAGTTTTTTGAAGGCATTAAAAACACCACACAACAAGGAATTAATTCACCAATATTACTTAAAGGATCTGATGGCAATATAATCTCTCAAACTGAACAAGTTTTAAATAGATGGAGAGAATATTTCAGTGGAACTCTTAAGTGATTCACTAGGCGAACAAATCCCAATAGAAGAAATAATACACGATAATCAAGCAGTCGACACTCCATCCTACAGTGAAATATGTCATATAATTAATAACCTCAAAACAAATAAAGCAGTGGGATCAGACAACATCCCTCCTGAATTAATTAAAAACGCAGGAAGAACATTACGAAAGACACTGCATAAATTGATCCTAAATATCTAGGATAATGAACAGCTCCCGGACCAGTGCAATGAAGGAATAATTTGTCCAATCTTTAAAAGAGGTGACAGGCTAAACTGTGAGAATTACAGACCAATTACACTGCTGAATATTGCATATAAGATATATGCAATTCTGTTAAATAACAGATTAGTGGAAATAGTTGAAAATCAACTAAGTAACACTCAAATGGGATTCCGGCCTAATAGAGCAACCACTGATAACATATCAATAATTAGACAGGTATTTGAAAAGTGCCATGAATTTAATATAGAATTATACAATACATTTATAGATTATTCAAGAGCTTTTGACTCAGTATATAGAAATAAAATAATAGAATGTCTGCTGGAGTATGGAGTACCTGCTAAGTTAATTAGACTGATCTCCCTAACTCTTATTGATACAAACACAAAAATTAAGATAAACAACAGACTCAATAATGATTTTGAAGTTGAAGGAGATCCATTATCTGCTATCCTTTTTAGTGTAGATATTGACTCAATTTTAAAGCAGTTAGACATCAGAGGTAACATCTCTATCAAATTTAAACAATGCATCGCATATGCTGATGATACTCTGATTACAGCTCGAATTAACAGGCTGCAATCGACATATCTGAGAAACTTAAAAATCCGTCCCTGAAAATAAGTTTAGTAATAAATGAAAAGAAAACTAAATATCTTAGGTGTACAAGAGGAAAATACCAAATGAATGATCTGTATACCAATAATATGTGACTAGAACAAATTCATTCTTACAAATACCTAGAGAGTCCAAACTCAAAATATTTCGGACCATTATAAGACCTGTAGTCACACATGGCTGCAAAACTTGGGTCTGGAAAGAAGCCATTAAGCGAAAATTACTAGTCTTTGAAAGGAAAATATTAAGAGGGATATTTGGACCCACCAAGGAATTAAATGGTACGTGGAGAATCAAAACAAATAGTGAACTCAATAAATTGATTAAAAACCGAACTATAATTAACTTTATTAAAGTTCAAAGACTAAGCTGGCCTGGACACATTCACTGAATGGATAGTGACAGGATGGTCAAAAAAGTATATGAGTGGAAACCAACATCCACGAGACCACAAAGCAGACCAAAACTTAGATGGGAAAATGACATAAAGAATGATCTAAAAGAAATGAAATTAAATGATTGGAGAATGTGCATACAGGACAGAAACAAATGGAAAAGAACAGTTGAGAAGGCCAAGACTTTCAATATATGAAGTTGTAATGCCTGATGATGATGATGATGATGATGATGATGATGATGATGATGATCAAGAAGAAGAAGAAGAAGAAGAAGAAGAAGAAGAAGAAGAGGAAGAAGAGGAGGAGGAGAAGGAGGAGGAGGAGGAGGAGGAGGAGGAGGAGAAGAAGAAGAAGAAGAAGCATGTACATTCCTAGACTAGTACCAGAATGCATCCAAGCCCGGAAACTGCCTATGTGACCATACAGTACTGTATGTTACACTGTATTTACATGAACATAAAATTCC
>BLKM01003049.1:103641-187903 GCA_013340265.1 Coptotermes formosanus
TAAAATACTCCCCCCCCCCCCCCCCCCCCCCCCAGCCAACAACCTTCAGTTTTCTGGAAAAGGCCTATATTCGCATTAGCCAGTTTTTTTTACGTCATTTAATGTTTGCATGTTTACATCTTCATCATGAAAACTAGAGTTTTCTTCATGATATGCCTCCGATCACTTCAAATAATATTCTGCATGCCAGATTAGCATGAAATTAAGATTAGCACTATAAATGCAAAGTGCTAATCTTGGTATATTAGATGTCCCTGTACCTTTCCTCTCAATACAATCACCCACCATTCTTAGAGAATACTTTAAGAACTTACGATTTCAATAATCTGACCAAAAATGAGCTGCTGGAACATCAGTTATAAAACTGGAGGTATAATGCAACATGTACACTTATCGTAGAAGCTGCGTAAATGTTCTGTTTACCTAGCTTGGCTGATACAAAAAATCTGTCCTATTCACAAAATATTTTTACTTTGCGCACATTTATTAGGTAACCCCTCATTTCTCTCAGCTGATGAATTAGGAAAAAAATTTCATCCTCTATCCAGGTAAATACAGTAATTTATGATTCCCAACCCCAACCCAGTCCAAACTCATATTTTGGGCACTGCTAGGATATTAAACCACAGAAGACACACCTTGCATCTGCTGGGAATCGAACCATGATTCCTTGGTTGTCCAGCCCATAGACTAGTCACTATGCTGATGCCACTATTTTTAAAGGACACATATTTCTTTACAAAAATTACAGGCCTACATTTTTAGGAGTTCCAAGGTCACAGGGCAACTTTGGTAACCCTGATGATCACCTACACTAAACCTCAGTATGACACATCTCATTTGAATCAGCATTTCAGCAGCTTTCAAACGACAAAAAATATGATAACTTAGGGCCAGAGTTTGACAAATTTTCCAAGTTGTATGATGCCAAAAAAATGTGACCCCTCTGTTTTCCATATTGTTAATGCCTGTTATACGGACTAAAATTTTGCAGTTTTCCATACATCTATTGGGTTTATTACTTCATCAAATTGCAACGAAATCTTACGGGATCAGGTAAGAAACTGTGCTTCCATATGGTGATTTGACATAACTCGTAAGTAAAACTCTTGGTATGGTGAAATAATGCCTGATCATACTTTTTAATGGCTAAAATTACACTACATTCAAAATACATTTATGACCAAATTAATATGCCAAATGAATTACTAATCACATAAATTCCAGCTACTTCAGTCACTATCAATATATAAGCATATGTGTATATGGGTTATTCCATACACACACAATGTTTCCAGATAGAATGCATTTTTAAACAATCATATCTCTGAAAAGTATAAGCTATGAACATGATACAAGATGCAGTCTATTAGGCACTTTCTTTCAATACACTTCTCAATTTCAAAAACGTTTGACTGCATGTGCAACACAGATAGTATCTTGATTGTTCCATCTTAACTATGGCAACAATTCTTGCTCACAGCCCATCAATGATACATGGTATATGAAGCAAATACACTCAATCCTTAATATTTCACTTCAAAGTAAAATGTCTGCTATGGTGAAATCAGGTGATACAGGGGAATAAGCAATGGATTCTGCTCGACCAGTCCATGTGGTGTGTTGTGTAACACAGCTGTGTTCCAAGGACACGTGTGTTTTATGTACTCCGTATCCCAACATTCTGTGTCTTCATTCTATCACTAACGCAGAATGTGGCCTCATCACTAATTCACAGCTCATCAGTAATTCATGCCTCAAAAGTGCTGGCTAATTTAAACAAACCCTCTCATCAGTCAAAGGACACAGTGCTGAAGTGTCAGTTTAGTATTTCCTGAGTTGCATTTTTTCATGGGTTGCAATATGTTGGCTGGGCTTTTGTCATACTGAAAATCCTTGTCAGGCAACACATGGAATTAATTTGGGTAAAAATTATGGTGACAACAAATATATGTATTACCACTAATATGGGAAGTCATTGTATGTAATCAATGATGTATAACGTCCCTCACAACCACAGGCATCTACACAAAGTTTAGTCTTCAGTGTACCAGACAATTGGAGGGAATATTAACCCTGATGTTCAGCTTCTAAAAACTGTGCACACAGTGATCTCAACTACTCTACTCTAAAATAAATTATTCAACCCAGACCACCCAAAGTACCCTAGAAATCCTGACAAACACGAAAATAACTTGGTAGCATAATTTGTAACTTCAGCACATAACCTCAGAAACAGGAATCCAGTCATTACAAGACACTGCACACACATAAATCAAACACATTAGTTTCGGTGCCTCTGTAAATTATGACGTTATCCTAACATTAAAATACATACGTATTGTAATGTGGGCCCATACAACCTACAAGTGATCCTCAAAATATTATATACTTCCTGCAGTTCGTATAAATATCACTACTCACCTCATTGAAGGCCATACTTCACTCTCCAAACTGTGTAATTACACAATCGACCAAGTAAATTGTTGCAGGTGGTATTGTTGTCTCGTGGAATGTTTACACATGAATAATCACTTTTGCAAGAACTCACTTTCGTAATTTAAACAACAGCCAATTCCCATACACCACACATTTTTATCTAAAGACTGCTGTCCTCTCTAATCAAAAATTACACGTCGTCTGAAGTCTTGACATTCCTCAGGTGGGATAATAAGCCCAATTCTGATTCCTCTCAACATAAACTAAAATTCAAACAAAAAGTAACGTAAACGTATACCTCCTTTCACTACAAGCATGTAAGTAACATTTCTAAACGACTGATACGTAGTATCGTCTATGCATGAATGTGTAACTTCTACAGCATTTCTTTCAACACCAAGAACTCAACCACACACCAAAGCGCCATTTTAACTTGATGTCACAACGGGCCAACTTACAGCCGTCTGCAGTGGAAGACACGACGCCTCAAAACGTAGTTCAATACATCCGCCACACACTCCTATAACGTATAACTCTGTAAACAAAGTTAGTAATATTTAAAAGTGTAAATGGAATGATAAACCAATATGACTGCATCATGACCGGCAATTACTTCTGCACAAAACTGTTATTCAAATCCATCCGCGATTTATTACCCTTCCGCATTCTACTCCATACAACCAGGTAACCTACCACTGCACATTATCAACTTTGGCTCTGCATACACAGTCACTACGTTGGTGTAAACTCATGGATCCTGGCATTCTTTTGTAACAGTGGTATACATTATCAGGCAGTACCTGGAGGTGGTTGTTTGGCGCGCTTTCAGTCTGCGATCTCCGATTGCTACACATAGGATATAATGCACACGTCCTTCAAACAATTTCACTGGGGTACGGTATTGTAATGATAATGTCGGCCAATAAAATGGGAAAGGCGGGTTCAGGTCTCAGCCTTGACTCTTACTGTCGTACTCACTACAAACTGCATTAACTGAAAAAAAACTTTCACGCAGTATTCATAAAACCTATTCTCCTATTACATAGATCTCTAGTTCCGCACTTTTATTTGTAGTATTATTGCTGCGTCATTTATTTCTGTGAAGAAATTATTACTTAAGGGCAAATTCCATATACATTAAATTTGCCAAATATAACCTAGAAGTTTCGCATGATTACCATATTTGTAATTGAACTGAAAACGTTTAATATCAGATATGTGAATAGGCCTACTGTTCGAGTCTACCAAATCTGACATGCGTAACCCCAGGCATTTATTGTGGTATTAATACATTGAACAGACTGCAAATTGCGCGGAAACAAAACTGCACCACCATGTGCATCGCCTTTGTCCGTCACTGTAGCCGTCATGGCTCACTGGCTGTCGATAAGGCATGCTCCTGGTGGTAACTTACGACACTATGTGGCATGACAACGGCAAAGCAGCCTCCTGCTTTACCACACCCCCTCCGTCACTCCCACTCCATTCACAACGGCGTTAATAAAATAGCGAACTTCGAAATTATTACAAACCTACTAAATACACTTATTATTTATATTATTATATATTGTATTATTTTACATTATATTTTCTCCAACATATGTCTGCTCACATCAGAATATAATGTAAAATAATAAGGTGTATTTATTGACTAACATGTGTATTCAGTTTTGCCATAGTGATACAATGCACAGAAAATACATAATATTAAGATTCAAAATTATCTTCCGAGCTATTGGACTGTGCAGTCTGACTGATTGGTATCCAGGTTTCAGTCAGAACAAGATGTTTCCATCTTCCTACTGCTGGTGAAGACACACCCAGAATGCTCCTACAAAACATTCATGACCATGTACCAGACAGCACGGTTTCCTAATCCAGACAGCATTATGAATACTCACCACTGTGAGTGCCTCAAATCCTGTGCCAAAGAATATAAAGACCAAGTGAAGTCTGTATGGAAATATCAAGTTGGGAAAAATTAATTACAGGACGTGCAGTATGTTCTTTGAAGACAAAGTATTTAATACCGCATTCTTTTTCCACTGTGTATGCTTCTCTCATATTTTGCCCCTCAAACAAACTGAGGGAATGAGATCTGGAACACCGCCTGGTTACAAGCTTATCAGTATAAATACAGATTTTACAGTCAGGACCACATGTAATGAATTTCAGAGTTCTACTAAAATTATATCATAAGGACAATCACACACTCAAAACTACTTAAAATGTTGAATGTTCTGGAAGTAAAAACAACTGCCTCCATTATACACAACTGTCAACACATAAAATAAATTAAATACATATGCCATAACTATGATGACATGAATAAAAAACTTCATTTCTGATGGTGATAATTTCTTCACAGTATACACAACGCTACATAATACACTAAAGCTGCAGCACTGCCCAGTGTTACACAACAGTCAACACACAAAACAACAACACCAAGTGTAATATAAAATATGAGTTCAAGCTGAAGTCACTGAGGTCCCAGACGACAGTCTGCACAGACAATGACCACGTGTCATTCTTAATCACTTGGAAGGGCATTTTGTTACTGATGCCTGTCAACAAGTGCATGATTTTAAATGGTAATCCCCCTCCATTGTTCACACAACAGACTGAGCTGTGAGTAACACAACTGATTAGCATGAAAACACTTCACATAAGGTAAGGTAAAGCTGTCCCCATGTTTCATTGAGCACCACAAAGTGAAGGTATAGAAGCGTATGAAAGTACATCACATACAGCTCCTCACATTCTTCCCCTGACACTAGACAGAGAAATGTGGTTTGTTTCCTGGCCCAGCCACTTTACACTGAGCACAGACTGAATAGAAGGCTGGCCTGGCCTCAGAGGTTGTCTGGCTGCTATGAAGAAGAATGTGGAAGTACATCACATACAGCTCCTCACATTCTTCCCCTGACACTAGACAGAGATATGTGGTTTGCTTCCTGGCCCAGCCACTTTACGTTGAGCATGGACTGAATAGGAGGCTGGCCTGGCCTCAGAGGTTGTCTGGCTGCTATGAAAAAGAGAGAAACTTTTTACCTGCCTGAAACTGATGGACAATTCCTTGGTCATCCAGCCCACAGCACTGCATTCTTGTAAAGCAAGCAGATTCCCAACAAGTACAGAAGATTCCCAGATTACATGGAGCGTAGATATTCATTCTGGTTTTACAAGCACCCTGAGCTAGATCAAATCCATCAAGACCATCACACCTTCTGTAAGATAATGTTACTATTTTCCATCTAAGCCTAGGCCTCCCAACTAATCTCTTCCACTGAATTGTGAACAATGATCAGTGAATTATTTTCTCTTCCATTCAGTTTCTCTTGACCTACAAAGCACATAATTTCTGAAACCTTCCACGTATGATACATGCCCTACCAATCCTTTCCTTCTTAATTTTGTAACCTTAACATTATTTGGTGAACACTACATATTATTATGCAGTGTAGTTCATTATCAAGCATCATAACACAATGCACATACTGCACACAATGTCTATTATTTTAAATTATAAAAATTATAAAGCTAGATATTTCAGTTCCTCAGAATGATCAGTCACAACCAACACTTTTTACTTTATTAGAAGTTATTTGGCCACCAGATTTGGCTTATAAAGCCATCATCAGCCCTTACAAAAACATGAATTAAGAAAATCTATGTCACATGAAGGGAAAGGCCTTCCTCTTTTACAAAGTAAAGTAATGTTATACGAATTAATGTCTCATATAGAAGTTACATAAGATGGCAAAAATATATAAAATAGGATGAAAGATGTGTATAAAATATAAAACATATGATGAGTGTCAACCGCAAGAAATGTGATATGTTGGACGTTATTGAGAGCATCAGTCATTCATTTATACAAATATATTATTGTGCATGTTTTGTTGATCTCCATACATCGTGTATTAAGTTTTCCAGAGTTTTATCTCCTCATCTATGGCTTCTCAGGAGATAAAATAAGTCTCCCTGCACCTGGATGTCGGCAATACATCTGTTACAAGTTTAATGGAATTACCAGCAGACTTTCTGTAGCTTATAGTTGTTCGCCACTCTTAATGTTAAATTTACGTCACCATCAGTGAATGTTTTACTGTGGTCTACATGTGCTGGGCAATATTGCATTTACAAATTGTCACCTGTATCCCTTTCCATATTATTGCCTCTTTGTCAGGACTATCTAGTAACTTCAATTTGAAACATACTATGATATTGTTGCATAACATTTTCTCCACTTATCCATCATTTCAGGCTTCCTCTGCGACGTTGATGGGATCTGCACTCTTCTGGGACATTATGCAGCATCGAGTGGTAATTCTATACCGACGTTTCGGGACAATATATCGGTCCCGTCTTCAAGGGTCAACATTCATCAGTTTTGTTTTTTAATGCTGTTGTTTTTCACAGTTACATGTCAGGCCTCTATTAGAATTCAAATTTAAAATTATTAAATGGCTGAATAACATTTTCTCTACTTAATTGACAGCAGTTACTATATCTTCAGCTAGTATCTTACATTTATGCTTTTGTCGTTAATTTTGTAACTGATTAAGACGCAAATTACGCGTTACAAAGCGTATGACTTGTGATGAATCATTGTAAGGTGTAGAAAAGCTCTTGATTATTCCAATAAATTTATATTATTCAAAGGCACATAAAAGGTAAAGCAGTCCCATTACAGGCCTGTACAGGCTCACAGAGTTCCAGGAAGTCGAGGCTCCCAGATTTCTAGACAATCGGCACATGAAGGTGCACCGGCCGCCTTTACCCCCCAGGAAATATTCCTGGTACTCATTTCTGTTAGAGGCTGAGTCCCCCAGGACCATAGTGCGACCGACAGGATTATGCCAATGAAAAAATCGAACCCGCGACCTACCGGTTTGTAGCGCAGTGCCTCAACCAATTGCACCACCGCGTCCCCCCATTCAAAGGCACATGGTATGCAAAAAAAGAAAACAAATTTCATTACTTATGCTTGTGACAAACATAAAGGGTTGACAATAATGATACTGAAGGAAAGAACAGGTTGGGAGGCCGGAAAGAAATGTTGGTATTACCACTAGTTTTAGATCACAGCAGACCTACACCAAAAAAGGAATGAGTCTATGTCTCTTGTAACAGTTAGTAGGAATAAGAAAAGTAACCACAACAGAGCAGTAATCTTGTACACAATTATCACTATAAGAACCACTGAAACAACTTCTTGAGCGTGTGAGACACAAGACAAACGTAAAGCTGTCCCTTCACTTAAGCACCACGCCATAAAGATGTAGACAGAAGTGGGGGGGGGGGGGGTTAAGCTATATGCATTCGTGGTCTCGATTCTAGATAAAAGAGCCGCGGAAACCCGTTGGGTAGAAGGCTGGAGTTGACATAAAAGTGACGAGTTTGGAAATGTACTCATGACGCAAAACTTCCGGCGTATTCCTTTGTTTAGTTAGGCCTACCTCGAAAACCGTACGATTTACGCAAAGAATAAATTTAACAAAATATGTGTTTCATTGTTCTCTACAACTGTTGCTCCAAACACTTTTCGTTGTTATAATAATTTTACTCACATGCGAATTTAGGTTCAGATGAGCGCAAAAATGTATGGAGGTCTTCAGGTAACATGTCAGTTGATGTTGTCAGATATTAATAAAAACCGGGTGGGTCTACAAATTTATTTACGTTCCACATTATTAAATGTGATAAAAAGATACTGGGCGGTACTGCGAGTTGCTGTATGCGTACAAATAGGCGGTGATTTTAATAGAAGATCCGCAAGATACAAATGAGGCAGATGAACTGAAAAGAACTAAATTGGCAGTTCACAGCTGTCTACGCCTGACAACACACCAGGATACCTGGATTCTGGACAGGGAATCATGACTACTGAATCTTCGGAATGGAAGGTTCATGGTATTCTGAGCATCTGCCCCCGAATCAACATCTCATGTAGGCTACTGATGTTTCATATGTGTGGTAACAAATTACTGGTTAACAGGTACGCATATTTAGAATGTATGTCAACACGGAAGTTTATTTTCAAACATCAGAGACAAAGCATTTCATGTGAACCTTAAACAATTTTACCCCTTCCTTTAAAAACGAAGAACGGTGTGAGAAATAATGCGGCAAAAGTAAAAATATTGCCTCCTCCCCCCCCCCCCCCCCGCCCCCGGAAAACCCCACAGTGCAGAACCAAAAGCAGACACAGTAAGAGTTTCCTCCTATATATAGCAATCTGTGTCTATTATATCCGCCTATTCGTGTGATTCGTACTAGTTATCTGCAGCAACACATATTGATTTTAGTTGCACAGGTTGTATTCAGGTCAAAGCAACTCGAGACAGCGCGGAAATGACGTGACTGGTTATAGTTGTAGTCACGCATGCCACAATACGCAGACCGGGGATCTGAAGACGATGAAAACCACGAGGCGGGACACAAAGCAGCCATCAGACACACAGACAGGTGTAAAAATAGAGTTATTTATTATACATCGACTGTATTACAAGTCTCTGACACAAAGCGGTAAAACAGAATGAATAATCGGATATCACGATGTTAGGTAAATATCAACAATGTATCATAACAATATCGTCCCGGGTGGTTTCCACGGCAACATCGAATGCAGGAAAGGAATGGATTTCTCATGTCTCCAGAACATCGCAGACGGAGGAGAGGTGGATGAAAATGAAAAGTTTGCAGCAGACGAAGTGACATCTTTGGTTCCAGCAAAGTATCCTCCAAATGAGTTTTATAATTCTCGTACCGAAAGCGAGAAGTATGGACATAATGCAAAGGAATTAAATATCAACAGAAATGGGGTCCTTCAATTAGGCAATGAACCAGTGAAAATATTTCGAATTGTGGAAAGGGTGAAACAGGCCGTACAAAATGTCGTAGAATTGTATCCAACAGAAGAAAATGTGCAATCGGGTTTAGACCTTGATTTGATTAATGAAACAGCAGAGAAGCTAGTGCATTTGACAATGAGTGAAGTGCGGTGTGACGATACTAATATACACAACTTATCTGCGATAACAAAAATCTCGCCGAGAAATTGTTTAGGCATAGATCTAGAGGAGCCCGGGACACCTGAAGTGACAGAGCTGCAACACGATGAACAGCTGGTACCAGAAACAGAACAGGAATGTAGAGTTCACCACACAGAAAACCTCACTGGTGAAATGGACCAAAGTATGAAGTTCGAGGGGCTAGGACAAACACTTAAAAAGAAACGGAGGAAAAGTGCAAGTAACAATGGGCCCGTCAGCCAATCCGTGTCGCGCCCGCTTACAATTCAGCCATCATGTGACAAACTGCAGAAAGTTAGGGACGCAGTGGAACGAGCCATTAGGGTGAGTATAACTAGGATCTTGTATAGACAAAGTTTTCCTCTGCTAAGAATTTTTAACTTGCTCGTTAATTTTAACGTTTACTGGGGAGAAACTGGCTGGTACTGAATTGCAAAAACTGAGTGCTCTTTCATGCCGGTAATATTACTATATAATAAAAAATAACGTACAAATTATCCTACAGACAAGCAGACAAACGAAATAAACTGGTATAGAAGAGATTTCCTCAAGTCTAGGAACAAACGTAATGAGAAACGAGATTCATGACAAAATTAGGAGTAAATTTTGTATTTATTGACGTGTCCTTGTGCTGTTGATCAAATAGGCATTGTTCGCTGTCTAATACAACAACTGTGTTTGTCGTAGTTCGTCACACGACGCCCGACATGTTTCAGACCATTCAGTTCATCAGGGACTTCCATAGCTTCCTACCGGTTCTTTTTATAACTGTTATTATGGCTTACGATACTGGCCCATATTTTATATTTCATTTGAGGCACTTCAGTGCAAGCCACGGTACATGTCGGTAGCCCGTACCCCTTAGTCTGCAATCGTTATGATCATGGTGCAATTGTGTATACTAGGGGGTTCTTTTGATATATCCGGTCATTTATCACATCCTTACACGCTCACTGTAAAGAAATACTGTGAAGGTATAAAAACTGACCGGATAATAAAACGAACCTTCCAGTATGATGCAGGATAGCATCATACATATAATCACCGCTGACTAAGCGATATGCAGATACATACAGAGACTTGCACCGGAATAACTTAAAAGCAATGTAAAATAAAGGTCAGTTATTGTATGCCGTAAGAAAACCTGTAAACATAGCCAAATAGAAACCTAAGAAAGCCCCTTATAGTAAACCAAAGGGTCTGAAACATGCTGGGCCAGCGTATAAAACTACAACGAAGGTAGTGGTTGTATGACACAGTGAATTGTGACTATTATCTCTGGAAATATGTTATTATTCGGCTCAAAAACGTAATTATCCCACCAGCTTTTCAAAATACTGGACTAGGATGCACGAAATGACAGTTTACCCGTTGTTACTGCATGGGTGTGAACATAAGCAAGTGGTTTTCAAAGGATGTGCCGCGAGTTCCACTATGTGTGCCGCGAAATTTTGCTTGTTATATTATTGCAGATACAATAAAATTTATACATAATTTTGCTTTTGGTTGTTATATTATTGCAGATACAATAAAACGTATACATAATTTTGCTTAAAATAAATTCTATTTACACATACGTAGTACACTATTCGCAGAATAGTAACCCTCCGCACGTCCGAATCTCCTATAGTGCTCTCAACACAAACGTTCAGTGTGCCCCGACCCCTCGCGGCCAGATGTGCTGTCCCGTGAGAACATAAAGTCTGAAAACCACTGACATAATGCTTTTGACACATTCAGGAGGTGCCTGGTTCGTATATTGTTCGGGACACTATACTGACCGGTTTTACGTGGTTTTCCTCAGTCCTGTCAAATATACTGGCATATCACAGACAGCACAGCCTATGAGTACTGGCCACCACAAAATATTACACAGGAGATCGAACTGATTCGATGGTGATGAACGTCATTAGGCCCTTCAAAACAGCAGCAGAATTGTTCTGGCACCAACAAAGTGCCCTACACTTTAACATATTTTCTCTCTTTCTTAAGGGCAGGAAATAAGCTTTTGAAATGGTCATATTGTCTTTCTCCCCTGTCCCCACATTTTGAATTTACAGACAAGTTTTCATTAACTGTGGTATTAATTTTATGCCACTGGTGGCCACCCCAACTCCATTCTTTTTAATTTCATACAATCAGTAATAAAAACTTGGGAGAATGTGGTAACTTCACAGGTGGGCACAAAACTGGCATCACTTAACACAGGTTCTTGGTATCACGCATGATAATATACCTTTTCCAGGTAATAGTTTTATAATGTAAAATAACGTGGCTTTCAGCTCTATTACAATAACCAATGAACCTGCCAGGAGCAATGCATGTGTAATTTTGTATGAAATAAATCACAACCATAACTACACATTACGCATGAAACATTGTTTGTAAGCCAAAAAATATATCATGGTGGTAGTACAAAACTTTGATGTCATATCCAGTTTCACACAAACAGAATCTGTCATATAAAGCAGTAGAAATCTACGCAGCAGAAAAGTATGCTTTGTGACTTCTCCTCATAACTCCTTGTTCAGTACCATGCTCTTAGCTTCCCAGCAGGCTTCTCTTTTATTTTACATCCTTTTGGTCTCTACAGGAGCACAAGACATTCACCGTGCAAGGAACATTTCCAACAATTCGCGAAGCCATGCGGCAAAGATGTTGGATTGAGAAAGAGGCACACCGAAACAAAGCCTTGTCGTTGGATGATGGTGAGACATTCTTCCATTACAATAAGAAGTGTCTGGTATAAATATCTTTGCAACTCTCAATGTCATTTAAATAAGAATGCATCACTAAAATTGCTACCACAGTGTCCCCTAATACTAAATTAAATAATCAAAATTTATGAAGTTAACTGTACATTGCAAGGTATTCAATACTCACCACCTAAACGTTCCAAATCTATAATTCAATTTACAGTTTTTCATAAATTCATGCACACTAATAAAAATATGTAAGTCATGAGCAGGGGCATGCTGATTGGGTACCATGACCCCTGTAATTAGGAGGCCTCCAATTATGGCCTAGGTTTTAGGTAAGATGGGTAGTCAGTCACATCACCCATAGAACCCGTAACAAATATAAATAAATGTAAGTTGCAAATGTTTCAACTTTTAACTCATAATAAGTGCTGAACCAGATAATCTCGGTTCCCTCTGCCCCACAGAAAATAGTATAATTCATCCTGCAGGTAACTTAGACATTTTTTCAATTTGAATTCCTTGGAATTTCAATACCTAATTAAAGAACTCAGTCACTAACCAACCAACCAATCAACCAACTCCATGCAGCAGGATCCTTGTTGACACACCAATAGTTTGTCTTAGTCAAGCAACTGCCTGCATTTTATAGAACCTGAAGACTCACTACTGTGTTCACAAGAGCCTGTCACTTGTCTCTATTTTGGGTCACGTTCATCTAGTCAGTGCATCCCCATCATATTCCTTTTAAGACACATACTAATATCATCCTCCTACCAATGCCTAGGTCTTCCAAGTGGTCTCCTTTCCGTATCAAATCCCAGTATGCATTTCTGTTTCTCCACCCTATGTGCCACATGACCCACCCATCTCATCCTCCTCAATTTGACCACCTGAATAATATTTGGTGAGGAGTACAAACCATGAAGCTGCTCACGACGCAGTTTCCTCCATAATCCTGTTACATCCTCCATCTTAGGCCCAAATATGTTCCTCAGCACCCAGTTCTCGAACATCTTCAGTTTATGTTCTTCCCTTAATTTGACAGACAAAGTTTCACACCCATATAAAACAAAATGCAAACTTATAGTTCTTTGTATTTTAATCTTCATGTCTTTAGGTAGAAAATGAGAAGAGAAACTATTCTGGATCAAATGGTAGGGGGTTGTTTGCAAATTCAAGCTGCTCTTAATTTCTTCACACATGTAATTTTGATTTCTTAGTGTAATTCCTGTATATGTACCTGAACTTTGCCACATTTTCAAATAATTTATTGGCTATCTTTTGTCGTGACTTTGTCCTGTATTGTGTTAACAAGACATGAACATATTCTTAGTTCTCTGACCATTTACTTGCAGACCAGACTCCTTACTGATAGCTAATAAAATTTATTTTTTTTATAATATGCATGTCTTGGTTCAGTAAATTAACACTATCAAGGTACACCAGAAGCTGATGTGCCACAATTCAATTTTAACCCCTCCTGGTTTACTTGGACCTTGTAATGGCATTCTAAAGTAAAGCAAAGCAATTTTAGTGAAGCATCTGCTTGTAATAGGCCATTCAGAATAGGCAATGTATCAGATGAATGGTTGCCTGTCCAGACTTTACCGTATGTCTCACTTAAACTAATTTTAAGCAGGGGCATAGCTAGGACGGGGCGAGTGGTAGGGCCACTCCAGGTTGCAGAGTCCAAAGGGCAGAAAAATGAATATTTAAAATTAAAAATAACTGATTTTCTGTGCTCAATAAATTCTAAATTACTGAGCAAATAAAAGCAAATTCAATAAATGATGGCAATTTTCCTTAAGTTCATAATTTCTTTCAGGGGTGGTCATTGAGATTACTCACCCCAATTACCAAAAAGCCTAGCTATGCCACTGGCTTCAAGAGTGTACCAATCTCAATGACAACTACATAAATAATGTTACACAGTCTGTCTAACGCAACCCCTGTTTATAATTATCATCTCAAACACTACACGTTTCGATTAAGTCAATCATCATCAGGTGTTTATTTCATACAGAAACTTAAAAATCAAAGTAAAAACGTAAATTTTTGTGAGATTTCACACAGGATGTAAAATATTAATTACAATTGATTTGTAAGTCTTGATGGTGTGTCACTTAATATACACAGTGTGGTGTACAAATTACAAGTCAACTGTAATTTATATTTTACGTCCTTTGAGAGATCTCATGAAAATTGCATTTTAACCTTGAGTTTTAAGTTTTGTATAAAATAACAGACTAATGATAATCACCTTGATAGAAACATGTAGTGTTTGAGGCAATAATAATAAACAGGGTTTTTTTTCAGAAAGAATACGTGGTGTTACTTACGTAATTCTGTATACACAACAGGACAGACAGCATCAAACTCAGTGAGAGCATTATACAAAATTCCCCTCCTGCCCCAATGGCACCATCATCAGTATCCTCATAAATGTCCCTACACATATGCAACTACTAACTTAAAAATGTATAAAACTATGAAAACATCATAATAAATTCAGATCTTTTGTCAAGCAAGATTATATTAGGAAAAATTTTCTTCATATTACACAGCATCTATCTGCCCTTAATGATATCAGCTTATTCTGCTGATGCCTAAATTAAACATGAGATTTTTGTGGCTACTGGTGTTGTTTTAAAAGCCTACATTGACTTACATGGGGTTGAGCCCAGGCCTCTGAAGCAACAAGCCAATGTGTAACTGCCTCATCTAAGCTAAACCAGGTGAAAAGTTAAAAAAAATAAATATGTAGCTGTAACATACCAATTTGTAACTTATCTGCAATCTCAGATGAAGATCCCATACTTGAAAGAAATGACAGTCATGTTAACTGGCTTAATAAGTTTCACTTTTCCCTGAAACAACAATTTAAAAAATCCACTTTAAGCCTTCTGCAGAATTCATTTCCCTCTTGATGTACATATGAATTGCTACCACAGAGATCTGGAATTACAAACTACTTGTACATAAAAACAAAATACAACATCAAAATTTAAAAAAAAAACAGGAGTTATAGTAAATGCTATGAAACTATCCCACCAGTCCAAAAAAACAGTTACTTCACTCCTTAATTCAGTCTTCCCCTAATATTTTGAAATTTTCAGCTTCAGTTCCAAGTAGTATAACACTTCTTGCCTCCCTAACGCAAATGGATGCGAAAATTACTGAGGCTCTGTTGGTAGCTCGACTTCTGCGTAATGTCAATGTTGATTTCCTGTGGACAATGAGGAGTGAACCCATAGACTGGCAAGCAGTTCAGAGGAAACAAATTGTCAACAGGTTTCCAAGAGCATATTTTACAACCAAGGTAATTTACACACAGATTATTCATAACTGAAGTGACTATTACTATTATTATAACAAGTACTCATATGTATTACAGTAGCATTTTGTTTATCTAGCACAGCTATGGAAATGGGTGTGCCAATAAGTCAATTTTGTTGGTATACCTTAAGGTGACTCAGAAAGAAGCAATTTTCATGTGGGTTACAATGAAAGAATATGAACAAACATAACCACAAGACACTCCAAACAATGACGTATACAGCACAATGTTTACTGCCTCTCAGAAAAATGTGTTAACTATTGCTCAGAAAATTAAAATTATTTAAAAAAAGAAAGGTGTAAATTGCAAGACTATGAAAAAATACGCTAGTAGAGTGAATTTGCCACTAAACTAAGTGACAAAAAACTTTTACTGTGCTATTGTATTGTCAGATCTGCTGCTCCTGTGTGTGTGTGTGTGTGTGTGTGTGTGTGTGTGTAGACCACGGCATTCAGTTTACTACTAGCACTGGAACATGTAAGATCTATTCCTCCAATTTTGTTTATATTTTTACTGTTTGTCATGTGCATTACAGGTGGGACTGTGTTCCTATCTGCAGCACATGCACTGGTTCTGTGAGAATGACGTATCTCACATATTGTTTCCACGATGCTACAATGTGTGTCAGCCTGATGAACTGACAGCATTCACACATGATTTCCGGCTAACAGCATGTCTTGGCTTACTGAAATGGCTAGTGAGCAGATATGAAAAACAGGGAGGAACATCCTTAAAGTCCATGGAGGGAAAGGTACAATGCAAAAGAAATGCCACATTAAACCTTAGGATCTCAATTGATATTAATACAGCAACACGATACAATATCAGGAAAAAAACACAGTGTCAATATAAGTTCAGTGTATTAAAATACCACACAACATATTGGTAGCATATAGTCGCTCATGTTTGTTTGAAAATGCCAAAATAATAAAACCCTGTCCAGTACAGAAAATTTGGGTCTCAACTGGTTATAAAGAAGAAAGAAACGTACAAATAGCTATGGCAGTTGTACCCACATAATGCAACTAGAAGCAAAATACAAACTTCTAAGACTGGCTGTCATTATTTCAAGATCTAAAAAAGTTTTAATTAAAAGCAAACTTGTGACTACATACCCTATATTTAAACATGACAATTTTCAATACAAATGAAAGCAATGTAAAATGTACAGAGTTTAAAGGAGCTAGGATAGTATTGTTGGTACAGTGGTTATGCTACACACGTATGTATGAGGAATCCTGGCTTGATTCCCAGCATGGGCAAGAGATTTATGTAATGTCCAGAGTATCCAGACCAGTTCTGGCATTTACCCAGCCCCCTGTTCATTGAACACTGGGTGCTCTTTCCTCAGGGGTAATGGGGCCACGGTGTGAAGCTAACCACTTGCCCCAATCTACTGCCAAGGTTAAGAATGATTACAAGGATACCTCCACTCCCCCTACACCCTTATGGGGTGCATAGGGACAACTTGAACTTTTGAAATTATTAAAACTTAATTTATGCATTTGAGCAATACAAATGAGTATCAAAAAGTTACCAAACTTGTCCCTGGGACAGGGAACAACGGTAATGCAGCTTTCTGCCATTAGGTGTGGTAGTACTGCCATCTTCTAAGTCAGCCTAGTGAGTTCTGTGGCTGTAAACCTCTTTGTTGCCTCTCAACAGGTGTTTTTATGTCACATCTGTTAAGTGCAATCTATGATTTTCTAATGAGTTATTGGGAGGGAAGAAGGCACTTGCATCAAGCATTGCTTAAAATTTGAGAAAACTGCAAAGGAAATGCAATATTGATGGGAAAACTTAGCAGAGCTGAAACACATAGCTGAATGTGTATTTTAATAAATAAGTGTTGTGTTACGTGGTTAGTTACTGGTATACACATACAAAAACACAATGGGATAAACCGGATTGCCTTAAATGAAGGCATATAACACAAAATTCCATGTTGAATTAAACCTACAAAGCACAAAATGTTCTGAACAAAACTTCTTATTTCAGATTCCATTCACAGCAGTGGAATTCGCACTAAAACGATGCCAAGAATACATCAGCATTCAGACTCATGAGGATATAGACAGGCAAGATCCCATCGCCATATGGGATCATCAGTGGGATCAGTTCCTCACCTGGTACTACTTGGCAGTGCATGACAACTTTCTATTAATAGAATGCAGGACTACATCTATTGTGGTATGCAAATACCTTACCTCACAATTCGTGCGACATTCAGTAAGGATAAGGGCAATAGCAGCTTTACTTTCGGCACAGTGGGTGATCATATCCACTACACCTCACTGCACATAATCTGTAAACAGATTTTCATTAGAAAAGTAGTATTTTTTAACTGGTTTAAAAGAGCCCTTTTATGTAATATGTATGACACCTGGCATCCAGGTACCACTGTAATCAAAGTGGCTTGTTACATTCTGCACCAGGATGGGGTGCACATATGAGGTACTTTCCAATCAAGAGACAATCATGCTATTCATCCTCTAAAATCAGTAATTCTTGCTTTGCTTTCACAAAAATTCAAGGGAGAAGTTGAGGAAGCATCAGAAGTTTAAGTACGGACAAACTGGTCCATCATCTCTTGTTGTCTGCATGACCATAATCTTAATACACAACACACTCTTGGGAGATGAATTCAGTAACTACTATCACAGACACTCCATGCCCATCTTAATAATAGTATACAATTAGAGTTCTCCTCTCTTATCAGCATTATTTTTAACAAAATTAAAGAAAAGGAACAAAAAGTAGTATAAAAAATGACAAACTTAACACACTTGAGAAAATATTTTTGTAACTGCAATATTTTAGATAAAATAGGTAATGTTTCAGAAACAGTACAAAAAACTCTTCATTACCAGGAATTTTATGAAACACTGATGGAATAACCCTACAAACTGCTTGTGTCAACAGATGGTTTTGGCCAAAACAGACGTGCTCTTAAGGACTACTATAAGGGAACCTGGTCCATGTCACCCACTTGTCAGTTCTTGTCAGTCTATTTTTGTGTCTTGTTTATTGAAAGCATGCTCATATGAGAGTGAAATATTTTATGTTGTATGTACTGGAAGACTGCACTCCCTCTCTTCCCAATGAGCAATATTCTTTTTTTGTTCAAAAAGTAGTTCTAAATAAGAATTAAATATTATGCATCACCCTTAATATTTCACTGTTGAATATCTGTACTCAAGAGACAGGAAGTAATAGATGGATCGGAAAAACTTAATGAGGAGCTTGATAAGTTGCGAGATATGAGGTACACTGAGCAATTACTATGACAAAGCTGTCTTCTGGGATGTGACACTGGACAGTCTGGTGGAAATTATTGCAATTTTTTCTCTTCACAAAGTTACTGGGATAAACAAATTGAAAAGTCATATGAAGGCCAATGTCATTCTGTAATAAAACTTAATAATTTATTCATTATCATTCTGCAACCATCATCAAACTTCTGTTCTGCTACTCCTGCTACCACCACCACCACCACCACCATCAGAACCACTGCTGCTGCTGCCACCATTCAGAAAATTGTAACAATGACCAAAGGAATGAACACTGTCAAGGGTACTCATATCAAAGGGGATCAGATAGGCAAGGTATCTAACACAGACACGACAGATGGGAAATAGAGTTTTGGTTTGGTAGTCCACGGAACAGATCACTTGAAAAAACTTGCCACAGATTGGATTACATTAGAATGGCACTTAGTGAAACAGAATACAAGAGTGTGGACTGGACGCCAACTGGTTTAGGATAGGAACATAATAATGAACCTCGTGGAATTTCTCAAACACATGAATTGCTGCTAAATTCTCAACAAGGACTCTGTTCCATATAGGTTATTATAAACCTCAGGATCAAATCTCCTTACCCTTTTAACATCCCAAAAGCTGCAACACAACTATCATGTGTCACCCAAAATGTTAGCAAAAACTGTAAGGCATTTCTACAAGTTGAGTTCCCAAATAGACATGCACACAAAATTAAGAGGCCTATTTCAACACCTATTTTTTCAGTTGAGGAGTGCCTACAGCGTTAGGTCAGATATTGTGCATAGCTCATTTGTTCTTTCATTTTAAAATAATCTAGTTACAATCTACCACTGCTTAAAACAAAACGTTATGTACGAATCTCACAGAGATATGAATACAAAACATTCAAAGAAATAAAATGATTACCTTTCCAAACTATCTTTAAGCTGTACTTTTCAGGATTTGTATGAGTCAGCAAAGCACATACTTATTAACATCAGGAAGTTCTGGCCTCAGATAGATCTCGATGGAATGAACAATATCTGGATAGTTAAACCTGGTGCTCAGTCCCGTGGCAGAGGAATCCAACTGACAAACAAACTTGATAAAGTCATGGGAAAAGTGAACCCTGCAGCAATGAAGGAGTCCAGATATGTGGTACAGAAGTATATAGGTTAGTTGTGTGCACTGCGTGAAAACTAATAGAGTTCAAGTTTTAAAAATGACCCCACAACATTCCTGTTACCACAGTGTGTATAAAAAAGAGATGCAACCCTCCCATGAAACATTAATTTTGTTCTATTTCATAAAGTACCAGAGGAGTGTAGAGTCTTCAGCATAGAGTATTCATAAATACAAACTTATCTGCAGAACATAACGGCTACCATTTAAGAAACTTCCTTAGTGCCAATTTCTTCTCTGGGTTGTATCTCTTATAGAATATGCTGTAGAATAGACCTCTAAATATTTACAAATCCATTCTCTTCTGACCAAATTCCTCATTTCATGCATGCAAGTCATCACCAATTTAAGTATGTACACACCTCAGTCTACTGCTATATTTTTAATATCTAAAATTTCTGTTTTACTTTAATTCCAGAATGTCCTCTATTAATTTATGACACAAAATTTGACATTCGTCAGTGGTTTCTGGTAACATGTGCCCAGCCCCTAACCATCTGGATGTATAAGTAAGTTCACATGTTTACAAGGTAGTGCAACTGTAAGCAATAAGAAAGTTGTAATTAAATGAGTCTTCACAATGAGGCTGTTAAGAATCATGAGAATGATAAAAACTGTTCATAAGCATGGGATAGGTCTCCAGGCTTTCCATGTCATCTAATATAAAGCACAAGAAGACAACAACAGCGCAGGAAGTAATTTCTGGTGTCTGTACATGTTGTTTTGGTCCTTCTAAAAAATATTCTATAGAAATTGGTTTGAGAGTGATTACTGCAGAGGTACTTGGCCCAGACACAGAGTAACTTCATACACCGAAACAGCAAGTGCTGTATGCCTCTCTTTTAGAATTTCAAAATCTCCTGGTGTAATCGGTAGTGTACAGCAATGACTGAAATCACCATTGCTTCAGTTCCTTTATTCAGAGCTCTGAAAATGCCAGAAGGAGAGTTTCTGGTGAATGAAGAAGCCTATAACAATTAGTTTTGCAACAAAAATTAGGACTTCACTCTTTTTTCTCATGGGAAAGTGTAGACTTTCCACTTCATGCTGGAATTTTTAATTCAGTTTGTGTAACTGTGACATGAAGTTTTGTAACCAGCCATCTCACAGGTAGATTTGAATTGAATCTGACGTTGTAATTTTCCATAAGCACTCCATACGTGCATACTTGGAATACCTTTATAAACATACTGACGCTTCAAATAAATTGTTACTAATACCAGAGCGTTGCTCCGTTTGGTAAGAAGTTCCTCATCACTTGTAGAACCAGAAGGTTCATAACTAGACCCAGTACTGAAGCAGCCAAATCCCACCCACACAGTTTCTTTAAATTCCATCTTAATGACATCTTGTGGGATAAGGATGGCACTCAACCAACAGCCTGTCATACATTTTTTGTTATAAAAATGAACACTATAATCATACCAACAGTTACAAAAATACAATTTGTTAGTGATACACCGTATGTAATATAAAGTGGTCACTACTGTGACATCAATGTTCTAAATGCACATGCTGCTGCTGCGGAGGATAAAAGTGAAAACACAGCAACTTTTATGAAGAGCTACAGCATGTAGTTGCTGACATCACCAAATACCACATGAAAATTCCGTAAAAAGCTTTCAACACAAAAGTGGGGCGGAGAAGGTACTTCTCAACAGACAACTGGTAACAAGAGTTCAAATGAAACTTGTATGTCAGTAATGGGGTTACAGCAGTAAACTTTGCAACATGCCAATTCTGTCATGAGTGCAATGTTACCATATGGCAACATTCACAAATATAAGTGAACTTCTGATGGGAAGACAATCAGACTGAACAATTTTTGCAGATAGAAGATGGCATTCACATATATATGTCTGTGCTTTCAGAGGAACTGACTGTGACATAATTACATTGTGGTTGCAAAAGTTAATGAGACTCTCAGAGTACAAAAATACTAACTTACTATATACCGTTCCATATGCAGAGACTGGGTCTCAAGACCCAATCAATGTCAACGTAAAGAACATCAGGTTAAGTTCTTACAATAGGTTTGTAATTTATGAAAGGTTACCAACATGAACAACAATACAGCTTAGGGACGTACTGGGAGGAGCGTGTTTACTGTGCAGTATACAATGAATCTTTAAATATAACACAATCCATATTCTGTGCAACAGACTGATTATACAGTATTTAATCCAACAAACTGCACAGTCAGTAATAAATAATCATATGTCACATCCTTCCCACATGTTTTGACCTCTACAAAGTCATCATCAAGGAGGTATATACAAAGGCATACAAATGGTCTGCCATGGTATGAACAACAACCAGACAACACAAGGGTATTTCCTTTGAATGAGATGACAAAATTGACATAGATGTTTTGTGGCAATGGAAGATAAAATATTGTTTAGAATTGTAAAATATTGTTATTTGATTTATTTTAAAAATGTTTAGCAATTTTAATTGACAATATTGTATTTTAACTCTAAACATGCATATCTTTGACAGTATTCACTGCACCTGTATGCCTTTGTACATACCTCCCTAATGATGACCTTGTACAGCTCAAAACATGTACAAGGAACATAAGTGACAAATTGATTATTTATTTCTGATTGTACAGTTTGGTGGATTAAACACAGTATAACTTTAAATATAATCAAGGTTAATCTTAGTCTTTAAGGGGTTAATATTTTGTGAAGAGTAAACTTACAAAGACCCGACTGCCAATACAGATGTATCTGTATTACTGTAGTAGCCATCTACAGCTCAATAAATGAAAGACAAGTGTGAATCACTACATTCCCAAAGCCATTACACTGCGTACTTAAGGAAAGTTTATGAATCTTACAAATTAAACTGCTGTTTCAGAGAAAGCTACCTACGTTTCTGTTCACAACCATTTGACCTCCTCAGTATGCATGAATCTGTGCATCTGTGCAATAATGCTGTGCAAAGCAAATACAAGAATGGAAAACGGAATCCATTGCTACCAGATGAGAACATGTGGGACTGCTACACTTTTCAGACATATCTGCGGTATGTTCGCATAGTTTTGATGTTACAACTGATTTTATCTTCACAAGTATAATATGGTAATGAATGGAGCACAAAGAAAAGCGGCAGTATTACTTTCTATCAAAATTTAATGGTAGAGGCTTCTATGTGCTGTAATGAACAACAAGAATTCATTATTCAAATCTTAACTCTGTATAAATGTGACTTCTACCTCGAGTCAAATTACACTGAATGAACACTCTAATTCTGCATTGTATCTTGGAATATTCCAACGTGCACTGAAGTGTAAATGTGAGACTATGGAGACTTTTCCTGTTTGCCATGGACTAAAACAAGGGGACATGCTTAATTCCTACTGCTTTACAATTTCACACTAAAAAATTCCATGACAAAATCCCAAGGGCTGTGACTGAATTGCTGCTGATGATCATTTGAGAGAGGAAATATACATACTACGAAGGGTGATGCACATAACAAACATAAGAGACCTACAAATAATTGTGCAGATCCAACTAAATATATGAACGTGAGACCTGAGGTTCACAAAAGAGTGACTATGAAGAATACTGTATTCTAAAGTGCAACATCATGTAGTGCAGGAATTCAGTGACACGTCAATGGAACTTGCCGCCTCCATTTCCTGGGTACCCCCCACCATGGCATTAATTTCAACAATAACCTTAGTCCTCTCAAATTAAAATGGTTGCAAATTGTTCAATATAAATACTAACAGTGCAGCAATAAAGCTGTTTAACTGGTTTTTCAGAGGAATAGGCCATGCTGACATGTGGGAAAAATGCATCTACCCTGGCATGAGACAGAGCATCATATGTACTTTGCTTGCATCGCAAGAGCATATGGACAGACGCAGAAATTGTTTTGAGCTATTTGGAGCCGACTTCATGCTGGGTGAAGATTTCTCACCATGGTTAATTGAAATTAATTCATGTCCCTGCATGCAACCTACTACCAGTGTTACTGCCCGTATGTGCTCACAATGTCTCGAAGACGTCATAAAAGGTAGGTTGTTGATTACTTCTAACAATACCTACAAAAGCTACTGACATTGTTTCAAATTACATAAATACTAATACCTGTTAACAACTTGGCTAAAAACCAGCTTTAGATGGCTGATTGGCTACTTTATAATAAACTCACAAAAAGGCTCACACATGCAGACATAAAAAGCACTTAAAAAGTGTTGCGACTTTATATAATTTGTGGCTGTAGTATTTCATAAAACTTTACAGCATGGTCCTTCTACAGAGGCTCAGCTAGTAATGATATTTCCTGCATTTTCAGGAACCTTAATGTTCGTTACTATGCTAACAACAGCTACACGTGATCACACCATGTCTCTGGCAGTTACTCACCAGCCTCTCACTGCAGAGGCCTGGGTTCAATCCCAGATCAGTCCATTTGAGATCTGTGGTTGACAAAGTGGAAATTGGACAGACTTTTCCCCAAAATGTTCAGTCATCCCCTGTCAGTATCATTCTACCAATGCTCCATACCCATTCATCATTTATCACTGACAATATACAGTCTTAGCAATAGACTATGTCATTAAATAACACACTCAAAAAACAGCTACATCCCTGCCCATCTCATTCCCTTTAATTTGATCCAAAAAATACTAGGAGCAGACAACATAATCCAAGTACCTCATAATGTAATTTTTTCCATCCTCTGATCTTTTAATGCCAAATATTCTCAATTAGTGTACTTCCTTCATGACAACAAACAGTTTTGTATCCATAAGACACAACTATAATTATACTTCTTGTACCAGGTTTTTTAAGACAGGACAAGGAAAATATTAATATTAATAATAATAACAACAATAATGATGATACTGATAATGAGTGGTAGGGAATTCTCCAAATTTAATCTTCTTTTCATCTTCTTCACGAATGTAATTTTGATTTGCTACTGTCATTCCCTGGTGTCTGAATTATGCTGCACCTTCAAAGGTCGTATTAGCCTTAATTGAAACCTTATTACAATGAAGGTGTACAGGGACAGGCACAACATAAAATCTGAAAGAAGCGCATCAACTTGTTTCTATATGTGAGAGCAACACTGCAAGTCAAGTAAGAGAGGATTCCTTTGAAGGGATAAACCCAATTAAAATATGACTTCCAGTATTACCAAAAATAAAAATATAAACAGAAATACCTGCCCTGCAATTTTGTAATCCACCCTCACATATTGGGGCCCTACATGATTTTAACAACAGAATGACTAACATGATAAAATTTATTTTTCAGTGGTTATCGATAAGCGTTTGGACAGAAATGCAAGTACAGGAATGTTTGAACTAATCTACAGGCAGCATATGCCCCAGGTACCTCCATACCTTGGAATGAATTTGTCTGTACGAGGAACTAAAGTTCATCACCCAGTACCTCGAACCAGGAGTGCTAACACAGCAAAGAAACACAGGGACAGTGCCGAAGAGCAGGAATCATGCAACAGTGGTTCTGATAGCAACAAGAAGAAAAAGAATGTTAGGGGAAAAGGTGCATTTAGTAAGGGATCAAAGATGAACAAGTCAAAAGGCACTTTGGGAGAAAGTAGGTATGATGATTATACAGAGGACACAATTACACTGAGTAAATTAGAAATACATTTTGAGAGTGACGAATTGCCCATCCACCAATCTGAACAACGTGCATCACAGGAAAATATGGTAATCCATTCAAAGGATAGTTCTGATGAACAGGACTTAGTCAGGAGTGATTCTGAGCACACTATGGAGACAAATTCTAGCATAATTACCTCTCAGCAAAGAGACCTAGAATCTGTCAACAATGAGCCTCAAGACAAACGAGATAGAAATCACAGCTCTGACCAGCTAGAATACTTTGACACTAAATTTGAAACCTTGCTGGAAAATTGTCTGAAAATTCACAGTAAAAATGGTAAAAATTGTGTTTCTAACAGTTGTGGCAATGACGAAATGGAGCAAAATGAAACTGAGTTAAACAGGTCAAGTTCAAATTCTGAAGAACAACAGTCACCCAACAGTGCACCTGAATATATGATTCAGACTCTTACATTAAAGGTTTCAGAAAGCCATCAGTCCCTCAGCAGCAGTCCAGAAAATACACCAAAAATTAAGCAAGCCAGAATAGACGAATCAAAATACAGTTATGACGAAGGAAAATCAGCCAGTAGTGGGCCTGAACTGAATACACCTGAAAGGAGAACCATTAAGGTACATAATTCTGAGACTGGAAGTACAGTATGGGGGATAGTTGCCAGTGGTTCTGATACTACTGTAATAAAAAAGTCACTATCCACCCCAAAAGAGCAACAAACAGTCAAAAATGGCTTGCAGAAAACTGTGAAGAAGAATTTGAGGCTAAAGAAATTCACTGAGAAGTCAGCAGGCAGTGGCTTTGAACTTACAATGAAAAAGAATAACAACTGTAATGTAAAAAAAATGAAAGGCAACCCATATGAAGAACAGGCAGTCAACAGTACATCTGAAGGTGCTCTCTGGAAGAGCGAAAATATCAGGACAAAAAATTCATGGAACACTTCAGAAAAACAAGAATTGACAAACAACTGGTCAGAGTATAAACGGGGGAAGAAAAGGAGTGCTACAGTAAGGATAGTAAGTGACAGATCTGAGGAAAAACAACTGTTTGATGGTGACAAAGAACATGCTGCACAAAGCGAAACAAGTTCTGAAATAAGTATGTATGACAGTCCTCAACAACAAGAACTAGCCAGTGCTGGATCTGAAAACGAAGCTTGCAAGAATGATTCCGTAACTAAGCATGCAAGACGGAATTATGAGGGCCAAGGACTCAGACACGAGTCTGAAAGCCCTTCACAAAATAAAAAGAACTGTTGTGAAAAAAAATCAGCAGATAGGTCTGGGACAGAGAAATGGTGCAGCAGAACAGAGCAATTAGGAAGCAAATCTACACAGAACAAAGAAATTAGCAACTTTTCTAAAACACATGAAAAAATAAAGAAAACAGCAGTGTGTATCAGACCCATGGTTGTAAATCTGACTGAAGATTTAACAAATGAAATGAACAAAACACATAAATCAGAAAAGGAAAGAGATGGAACTGCTATCTATGCAACACATGAACATAAGAAAACAAACCCTAGCAACAAGCCTTCATCTGGATCCATCACAGTGGACCATGGCAAAGTAAGTCAAATGGACAAAGAAACTAATATGGTGATATCAGAAGATGAAATGGAAGCTGAAATACGAGGAAGAAATGTTATGGATGTACGAGAAAGTGAAGGAATTCCTCAGACTGCAACTGCCGTCATTGAAAGAGAAACTGATGGTAAGGCAACAAAAACAGTAGGCACATCATGGCCATACCCAAAAGACAGCCCACATGTTTCACATTTTACTGAGGCAATTTACCCAACTGTAGAAGAGGTCATACAGAAGGGAAAGAAACATTATTTTTCTGGGTGGAGAAAGAGTAATGATGCAGATAAGTCAAAGGAATTTTTTAACGACTGGAAAAAAACATTAGATCATACCAAAGCAAGCTGTCAGGATATTTTAGCTAAGCTTAAAATGGTTAGAGACAATGAGAATGTTATCCATAAACCTGACAATTATTCCACTGATAAAGGAATTACCTGGGAAGGTGGGACTGCAAATAAGCCCACTATAAATGATATCATCAAGAAGTTATCACAGACACAACCTGAACGAGAGTTCTTCACGTGCAATATCAAAAGACAAGTCATCGCTACAGTACCAGAACTTACACTGTCCAAGAGGAAAGAAAGGAGAAAAATACAGCAATGTGATCCCAACATGATTAGTGAAGATAACATAAACCCTGTACCACAGCACAACCAAAGGTCTATAACTCCATATATATATAGCCCATCTCTTAACTGGAGTCCTGTGTCTGTTGCAATTCTACCACACATAAAGCACAGAATTAAGCAACCATCTTCCAATAACTTCTTCTGTAATGGTCATAAATTCGACAACTTATACACTGTTGGCATGAGTTTAAAAACGCTACAAAGAAGTCATAATCTACAGCAACACTTGTTGTTACCACTAGGATCTGATCACTGTCTTCGTGTAAGTCAACTATTCAACACCCACAAAAGGAAACTTCCCACTCTTTAATGACTATTCCACTCTAAAAAGTACAAACATATACTCCTTTAATCGTTTTATTTTGTAAGACAAAATATTTATGATCACAGTAAATATTACCAGGACATGAGAACTTCTGATATTCATATATCTGCAAAATTTACAAATTTCCTGCCTTAAAGAGTTTCTCAAAACTTCCAGGTTTTACTCCCAAGCATACAAAATTTTGTTTGGTAAGCCCCAATAAAAATGATGCCTTGGACACTTCGGCTTAGATAGTACAATCGCCTTAAAATGGACTTTAAATAAATATGCCATGCAGGTGTAGACTAGATTGATCTGGCTTAGGGTAGGTGCCAGTTGTGGGCTCTTGCGAACACAGTAAGAAACACAACAGATATACATACATATAAAACAACTCACTCACTACAGGTAGTTGGAATTGAAAAAAATATGAGCAATGAAAATCATCAAAAGTGGATCATACCATAAAAACATACACCAATTTGCAGGCTGCTGCAAAGGTAGACGGCAGTTACACTGGGTGCTTGGAACTGTAGTCAACTCACTTATGATACCTACTCATAAAAATAAGCTACAATACAAGTTTATGACATTTCAGATTTTATGATTTTTAGGTTTTTACGATTTAGATTGTGATCTTCAGGTTTATGACTCCACACATTCTGGAAGGTGGTTAGCAACATTTCAGAGGAACCTGCTGTGTCAGTCTTTAGAGTACAAGTAAATAGTGCAGTGCTGTCACCTTTCTGTCACTAGGGTAGCACAATCAGTATAGTGACTAGCCTACAAGCTTGATGATCTGGGGTTGGATTCCCAGCAAGGTAAAAATTTTTTTCTTCTTCAAAATGTCGAGACAACCTCTGGGACCCACCCAGCCTCCTGTTCAAAGGGCAGTGGAGGCTTCTTCCCAGAGGTAAAGTGGCTGGAGCATGGTGCCAAGGTTAAGAAAGAGTGGAGTTATCCCTCTCCTTCTCCTGTATACCTTCATGGCATACACAGGGGTAACTTTATGTTTACTAGCCTCCCCTTCACTCCAAAGGTGAAGGTAAGCCCCTCTGAAACAATGGTAATCACACACCAGGTTACACAGTATCATGACCCAGAAGACAACATTCTGAAGATAACTTTACTATCCACAGGCTTAATACATGGATCCTTAAAGTTCCGATGTCTACGGAACAAATCAACTGCAATAATTTATTCTGTTCTGTCTCAATATGTCCTATTAACTATCCCACAGTCAGTCTGCCACTCAGTCTTCCTCAACACATGCATTCCGTTTCTACAAAGCAGCATTACCAGCTACTTGACAAGAACGAGGCACTGAAAAGGAACAATATGATCTCTGGCTCTATGGATATGGATACTCTATACTGGCCAATACTGAATTAAGTTATGTGTTTGTGACAGTTAATTTGACTGATCACATGTTCTACTACGTTCTTGCTTAACAGTGATGACCTACTTCTCATGCCCAGTGCTGCTGAGAGACACAGGCAATGGGCCTGCTACAAGAGCAGATCGTAGCTCTGACTCTGCTCCTCCATAACTGCACTGCCATAGCACAGCTATCATCTACGTATCAAACAAGGTGTTTCTTACACATTTCTATTGCAGTGTATTAACTGAAGTACTTATTGACTCATTTTTACATCATGATTTGTCAGGTCTTTCGAAGCCTGACACATTATAAGTGGACCTAACACGACAGGATATATGGGAACATGTGAATAAACTCAACAATCTATGTGCCTTTGAAGATACATTACTACTGTAAACTGACAACAATAAAAGGCACATAATGAAAATGCAATGAGCTTTTACTGTAAACTCACATATTTCTTCTGCTTGCAAAAGCGTCACAATAATACATGCATCACTGGACCTCACGACTCACAGAATCAAAGGCACTTGTCTTGTGGTCAGAAATCATAGGTCTAGCTTCATATGTACAGATTGTAACACCATGACGATGGGCTTCAGAAAACTCCCCTCTTAAGCCAATGTAATATATTTTGGTTGTCTCACTTCCAAAGTTTCTTGGAAAATACAATGTTAGATGATGGACTGAAGAAAACTTCACCACCCTGCAAAACATTATATGTAACTAAGCAAACTAATTAGAATGTCTATTATCAAACAAATACTTAAAAGAACAGTGAAGTCACTAGATTAAAAACCCCTCTGCTTTGAAGGAAAGTGTGTCTTTCAAAATAAAAGAGACTTACCACTAAAGGCAACTTTGACACTCACTGCACTGAAATTATGTTGTAATATGATGCACACTTCAAAGCTCTGACAGACATTATCAGCATCACTTACTTACGTTAATTCCCCTCAATATTTATTACTTTCTAAGTAACAGCCATAGCTGAACACACACTGCAATACTAACTTTGTGGAATATTCCAAGGTTCCTATATTATCAGGATGAAGGTCAAACTCTTGTTCTGCTGGTGCACCAACATCATCAAATGTCATGTGTGGTCGATTCTTATACCTGCAACATCGTTTATAAGTAAAAGCTATAAGACTACAAAAGTTGAAGCAGCTTTAGCAAACTGTAATTCTATATGAGAATGGATCACAGAAATATTTGAATAATCTGCAGCTAGAATAAAATCACCTCCACTTTCCAACCAATCCAGCACAGATTCACAATACACAAAGACATACTAGAGATTTTCAATAATTCTAACCACTGACATGTATGGTACTAGTGTCACACAATCTTGGTAGTATGTCCCCTCTGTTCAATAATACTCTTTGCAAGTGTGCACTCGGGTGAAAAAATCAACACTCCTCTCTTCCTGACATCTCTGGAAACCAGAACGTGCAACCTCTTGCAACACAAACTCTGTAGCCACTTCAGTGTTCCTTCAAGTGGCAGGTTTTCAGTTGGTCCTTCATCTGTGGAAAGAGGTAAAACCTACTGCAGCAAGATCAGGAGAGTATGGTGAGTGGGAGAGTACCACAGTGTGTACTCAAGTATGGTGAGTTGCTGCTACATGAACAATGACCAATGTGCCACCACACTGTTATACACAAGCACCCAGTCTTTTTTATGTCTATGTTTCAGGATGCTGTAGGTGAAATTCATCTCACATACAGACTAATACCAGCCTGGAATGTATTTGAGTGTCATATAGTGGATTGTATTATATCGTTTTTATTCTACCAAACCTGAAGAGTATCCTACTAATATTTTAGATAAAATCTTTCAATAAAATTTAAAATTAATAAATACTAAAATGACCTAATGCAATCTAGCTTCAGAAAAGATGCATAAAAAATATTAATTTTATCACTTAGGACATTCTAACCTTTGGTCCTACTTACTGATCGCAGTCCAGGAGAAGATCCCTGCCAGGAATGCAATAGATGCGTATGCACAAAATTTCATGGCAAATGACGACTTTTGACTATCCATCCTGAAAGTATGCATTCCAAGAATACTGAACATATATGGTTCCCTTACTCACTACTCAAAATGCCTGATGTTTTTGGTCTGTGTATAGTAGAACAGCCTGTCACTTGTACCAACTGCAGTCCAGTAGTCCCCTCTGTAGGCAGCTGTCCCCTGCACTCTGCCAGACATGCCCATCTCCCTGCAGGGATCTTTTCATGAGCTGTGATCTGCACACAGGCATGAACTGTTTAATCTTTTCACTCCTAAGTGGTCTGAACACAGGTACATATTGTTGGTCTCAAGGAAAATGCCACTAACTACATTTAGACAGCTGTGCTCCCTGAACCTCCCCTTGTTGACTGCAGAACCCCCAGGAATAAATTTGTGGAGCATAACATTCTGTTACGCAAAAGTGAATTCCCCACATCAACTGGATTTGTATTTACCATCAAATACAACTTATTATTTTGTATTCTAAAATGTTACTTTATTAACTTTTCACTTCATCAAGTTGCATCTGTTTTTCTTACATCTTCATGTGCTTGTATCACAGAACATCATAACTGAAAAGTACCACAAGAACCCACAAAGGAATAGAAAATAAGTATGATTTTAAAACACAAAATATTAAGTTGTGTTGACATATTAAAATGTTATGGAAAACTGTGAAGTTCTCCTAGCTTCACCTTCCCTCATAACTGTGTTTGATGGACCCTTCAGGCTCTTATTAATACATGGAGAACTGTCATTTACTTTGCAGGCAACACAGGATATGCCAGGACTTCAACCTATGATCCCAGTGTACAAGTGGCTTACAAATGTGGTTGTCTGACACTGTGTGGCCACTGGCATCAGAGACTTACAACTTCATTTTTGATGGGTGTGAATCCATTTCTCCACCAATGACAACAACACCCTTCAACTTTACATTGCCTGTGAATCTGAAAACATCAGAAGTAAAAGGTCATTAAATTTAAATTTAAATTTATCAGCATGACGAAACTCACAAGAAAGTAAGCAAAACCATGGTACAATGAATGCGATAACAGAAGGTAATTCCCTCTGTATCTGTATCTTTCAAGAACAAAACACTAACACCTAAGAGCAGACACCCTGTTACACGCCCAGTCCCATAAGGAGACTAGTACATGGATTCCTTAGCATAAAATGCTGAGCCTGGCAGCTAACAAACATGCTAGTAAAGGTACATCCTAAGGTTCACCACTTCTAACGATAAAATACCATGGTTTTAAATAATCATGCATCAATTTTGTCTGGTTTGCTTCCTCAAGTACTATTCCATCTTTTTGCTTTTCAATTGAAAGTCAAAAAGTTAAGATATTGTGTCAGAAAGAATAAAGTAGACTTGATGGAAATTTAAGTAAAGTGCTGTAATGGATAAATTAGTTTTTACGTGTTCTTCACAGAATAAAAAAGGAATGCCTAATGTGGAGACCACGTCTGACCATCCAACTGTGACATAGTATGTTCGACTAAATTACCACACTTTCATGAAACCTGGTATAGTTCTTTGAACAATCTGTCAAGACGGCATGAGTTTAATAGAGATTGGTGCAGCTACAGTCATGCCATAGCTGACAGCGTAACTGAATTTCTACACCAAGAGAACACAAATTTTCCAAAACTCTAGCAGCCACCTCAGGATTCCAGGTGCCAGAAGGGTGACATGAAACAAGTGCCATTCTAAGGACCCAGAAATATTACGTGCCATCATACAAGATATAGTCACTGGGCAACCTGGCACCCAAGATTTTTTCACTCCTGTTCTACATACAATATCCATATTTCTTAAGCAACCTGGGTGTAATTCGGTACAGAAGATCTCTGCATAATACCATTGAGCAATATGTCACATATAAAACAACTGATTTATTATTAAATGAGTCACTTACAAGGCCTGGTGTAATTTTTATGCTGCAGTAAAAGACGGAAAATGTTTTTTTTAACATAGCAGGCATTATTACTGGTGTTTTGTCCCCCTTTTGCAACAATTAAACCTCTTCTAATCAGCGTTTCATTCTCTATTTGTCACATGAACATATTCTGAGTAACTGCAAAAGTGGGAAGGGTAGAGTCATAAAAATTGAATCTTAAACTTACGGTATGTTAAAGAGCAGTTCCTCATCAACATCACTTTCCACACACTGCAAAAAATAAAGTTCAGCTCCATTAGTAAGTCTTTCTGTCACACACTGCTGCACAGTAAAATTCTTATTTGTGTTACATTAGAGAGAAACTCTGGAGGAGCAAAATTTGTAACCTTGTGCTGAATAATATGGCAACAATAATCAGCACCATTCAAAACAGCATGGCCTTTCACATATGGACATTCCCCCCATCCCATCAGACCTGTATGTACCCCACTGCCCCCCCCCCCCACACACACACACAAATACCACCATACTATAAAATGAGTAACTGAAACTGTTATCAAACATAATGTCATGAGAGCATAACTGTACTGGAACATACCATTCTTACAAAATACTAACAATCTACACTATTGGGTACACGCAATCCCACATGGTACGCACATCAACATAGCACATGATCCAATAACCTCACTGTAACTACACATGTACAGAGAGGCAAGTGTTTTGATAAAAACAGTGAAAAACCCACGACCTTCAGAGATTTTGGACTACTCCATAGTATCTGCTTTCGAGAGGCAAGTGTTTTGGTAAAAACAGTGAAAAACCCACGACCTTCAGAGATTTTGGACTACTCCATAGTATCTGCTTTCAAGTTATCCTACACTTACAGCGACTTTTCCAAAGCTTTACAAGAAAAAAGAATGTACATATTCTAACGTAGCTTACTTCATCCACTGTGGTATTTTAGTGAAAAAATTACAGCCACAACAGCCAAATAATGTTCATAAATAATAAGATACGCAAACCTAACCTTTTCAAAATCCAATCGATCTTCCCATGCTTTAAACACATCTTTCCCGGAACCCTCACGTTTCTCGTTCAAGCACTCCACATTTGCAAGGTCGATTTTTGAATACAAACTATACTGCAATCCCATTTCTGGAGTTTCATCGTGATTATGATCTCCATCGCAACCATGCTGGCGTCCCGCCATTATACTACGCACGGTGACATAGCACAGCGTTTGGCCACAGCACGGATAAGAGATTGTTCCACACTTACACGTGGCCAGCAAGGGCCACTAGCTGCTGTCCGTGGTCGGAGCAATTGATTAGTACGACTGCGTAGATCATGGTCATCCAAACCGCGGCCCGCGGGCGGCATGCGGCCCGCGAACACATTTGTAAATTGTGTGTGCACTATAAAAATTACACAATAATTAAGAAGGTGAGGTATACCACTTATCGTTATATTTCCATGTGCGGCCTGCGAACCAGCCCACAATAACGGGAGTGACCCTTTGCCGTAAAGAGGCTGGAGACCCACGGCGTAGATGATTTGCGGAAGGTGATACCTCACTGCTACAAAGCCAGAAAAGCGACGATAACTGCGTCAGAAGCGGCAGGGAGGAGAGTTCTTGTAATATCAACAAATTCAAAAGCATATTGGAATAAAAATAACTGAAATGTTATTTTCTACCTGATTTTGACAAGCATGATTTATATAACTAATAAATGATTTACAAATTTATGTAGTTCTGTAGACGTAGGCCAACTCTGGCTGACTGCTAGTAGAAAATATTTTGTATATTCAGGCTAATAATGTTTAAACCTTCAAACACACTACATCAGGTATTGCCACTTATTCTAGAGTCTTCGTTTTTTATTAATTTTTATAAAGACACACCCTGTTGTCCTATTCTGGACTAGGCCAGAAATTCCGGGTAAGGGACAAAATAATTCCCTTTCCTTGAAAGCGTTCAGTCCTGCTCTACGGTCCATCCAATCCACATTCACCTATTCAGTGGGTAGACTGGGCTCCGTCTCTGGGGTTAAAGCGTCCAGTCTGTGAAGCTCTATCTAGTGCCACTGTTAAAAAGGACTGGAGGTATACCTCCACAACAGCACGCTTGCATGGCGTGGCACTTAACTGAGCATAAGGACTATCTTATGGTCTGCCACTTACAAGCTCTGTAATAGATCTCAAGGCTCCGAACGGATTGTAACTTCAGATGTTCTTGAAGAGTTCGACTAATAGCATCGCGAGTTTGAATCCGCATTTGTTGAGTAGTATTGCTTAAGGAAAAGTCCTTGTAACCAAACGATTTCACCGAAACTGAGACGGAAAGTTTCACCGACACATTGGCAAATTTCTGCCTGACTATATGGCGCCATACGCCCAGATGACAATTATATCTGTAATTCTTTGAGACCAAACACTTTGTCCGTCACGGTCTTCAGAACTGCCTCTATGTTGAAGCGTAACAAATTGACGATGATGGCTATGAGAAGAATATATGGCAATAAACAACGCTAAGGTATATCAAAACATTTCTCTGTTTAGCAATCACAAATCAAAATGCATATGAAAGCAAATAGAGGCGCTTATGAAAAGTAACGTTGTTCGTAAGGGGCTCCATTCTCGGCCGGAAAACTGGTTACTCCGACTGACAAGTCTCGTGAATTTGCTTAGACCATCCAAGAAAATGTACGTATGTTATCTTAAATAGGCCACCACGACGGCTTGCTTCATATTACATCATCATATATCATATATTTATTCACATTCCATAAATCTCGATACAGATATGGAAATAGTCATGTAAACATATCACACAGTACAAACAAACAGACGAATCATATGAATATAAAATAAAGTTGTATATTGTCATACCGTATCAGCATGCAATTTAAATCATCAGGGTTCCGATATCACCATTATAATCACCATCCCTACAGTGCAGTAAGTGCACAAGCAAAAAATTAAATAAAACTTCAGTATAAAACCAAGATAATAGTACATCATTTATTAAAATATTCCTCCAAGCTGTAAAAGGAGTTATATAACAAAAATCTTTTTAAAGCTAATTTGAATTTATTTTTATCATTAGATAGATGTTTTATGTTTGTTGGTAGATGATACTTTATCATTGGTTACCATAGGTCATCATTGGTAGATGGTACTTTATCATTCACAGTCGTCTTTCACTTGGACTATACATGAGCTATGCAACTGAAGCAGTGCCATTAAATAAACAAAGAAACAGACAAGAACCCACAGTACTCATTTAAGACTGGGTGAGATCCAGAACAGAGAGTAAAGCGGCTGAAGCGTGAAGCTGACTATTCACCTGACTACAGTGTCAAAGTTAATAATTCGTGTAGCGTGATAAGCATAGCGACAACTTCAAGTTATGCCTTACATACCCGGTATGTATCAGTGTGCAGGTCTATATTTGAGTCACTTTGTCGTCTTCAAAATATCGTAATTCTGCAGGCTGCAGCGTCATCTGCTTTGCTTACAAAGTGTAAAGTTTGTAGTCTGTACCGCTATCGTGTGATGACGTCACAGGTATACGTATCCTACTCCTGTCAGGTAAAACCGCCAGGGACGGGAACGTTTTGTAGGGAACCATGTCTGGAGCGAAATTCAGTGTTTTGCTACACGACATGTAACAACGAAACGCAAAACCCAAACATGCAACATTTACATGCATACTTGTGAAACTTTAGCGAGGGGAATTATTCATTTACTTATCGATTCGCCCAATTTTAGGGTTGCATGTCGTTCCCTCGCGCAGACGCTATGGTGACGTTGTCAAGTAGGCGCTAAGTGAGACGCCACACACGATATGGACGTCATAGTTACCACAGTCCGTCTTCAGAGGTCTGGCATTACGACTGTTCGGCAGAATCCAATGGGTAAGTAAAGGTTTATCATATTCGACTGTATTTTATTCTTTTCTTCAGACTAGGAATAAGTTGCGGTACAGGAAGAACCGCATTCCGTTATCAGTCGCTTTGTCATGGATTGTGTTACTCAGAATTATCAGAGGCTCCACAGAATACCACGGTAATACGTGTACAGAGCTTCCAAGCCTTTATAGGCTTTCTGAAAATCTTTAAGCTCAGAATGACTTGTAGCATTGATGAATTCAATTTTAAGATGGGTTCATACTTTTCTGGAAATTTCTAAACAATAATATATAATATAGCTAGTACCATGCACAATCCGAATTCTGTTCTTTTTCTTTTTTATCTATTAAGAGTGGGCAGAGGCCAGGGTGTTCAAGGATAATACTTGGGGTGCAAGCTACAACAGCATAGGACAAAAAGTAAAATTTGTTTTTGGTTTAAATGGCAACCCTTTAAACATAAAATTGTCTTCTTCCCCCACCCCCTTGTTCTTGCCTTTTTCACGAAATCATTTTTATGTCTCCCCAGAAGGGCTTAAATTTACAACCCCTCTCCGTCGTTTTAAATATGACTTTGGGTAGAACGCATACAAATGTTAGAAGTAGACACATAAAAACTTTACTTTGTTCTCTTTTTGTACTGTAAATTATCCTTGAGTATTTTTATTTGGCATAAGTAATATTTAGTAAAGGGAATAATTCAAAACATTATTAAGGCCGCCGACATGTTTTATTGAAGGTGCCCGATTCCAAGTGAAGTACAATTCCGATATGCACTTAGGATTCTGAAATACGAGTATATGGCAGAGAGCAGACGGTCAATTGGTTGAGATCGCAGTAGGTTTATTGAGGAAGCAAGCAATAGATGGACAATAACGTGCTTTGTCACATGTGGACAGGTAAGAGCTTACGCAGTTCCGGAAAACGTCAAATTATCCTTCGTGAAATAAATTAAAAGCGAAACTGGGCATATGCGAAGACAAAATACATGTAAGCGAAATACTTCATTTTTCACAGATAAGGGGAGGAATTATTTTGAAAATAATAAATTTAATAATAATTACGTAACATAACTTTAACAGATATGGCACAATGTCTTCAAGTAATGTCTAATTGCCTCTCTGAATTAATGTGCATCCTACTTGCAGAATATTCTGCAACAAGGAACCAAATGAATTACAGAAATGAGATAAATTTGCTTGTAGTTATGTGATGAGTTAGAACTGTGTAGTATGTGGTGAACTAAAACTGTGTAGTATGCGATAAGGCAAAACTGTGAACTGATCATGAGCGAAGGAAGGTAGGTCCTGAGAAACAGTGCTTAATTTGTGGCTATTTTCAAAATTCTTCGCTAGTCTTTTATGGTTGCAAACCAGGCGCAGTAATGGAGAGAAACCCAGAACAGGAAAAAAATATAGAGGATTCGGCCGAACTTTTAAATGGATTGCTCTCTTGCATGTGAAAAGAGCATTTAAGAACTGAGTAAGACACGGATATGAAGTTTTGTGCAGCCCATTTTCCCCCCACACCTTGAACAAGTTTATTTCCCCTGAGGAAGGATACTGTCATCTATACATTTAACGGGTAAGTCCGCAAACATTTGAGTGTATGAAATAATTTGTTTCTTCGTCCTGCGGAAAGAGCACAGATGAGGGTCTATGAGTATAAAGAACTGCAGAGACAGTTGGTATCTAACGGGAAAAAGGAGGCAGTGAGGAGCTTCATAAATCGTATGTTACTAGAGGAAGCAAACCCATCGAGTAGAAATGGGGAAGCATGTAACATGCGTGGGAAGTATGAGAGGTGTATATGCAACTTTATTTCGGAAAACTGAAGGACTGGGACCCTTCGGGAGGCGAAGGACTGGCACCCTTCAGGAGGCGAAGGACTGGGACCCTTCGGGAGGCGAAGGACTGGGACCCTTCGGGAGGCGAAGGACTGGCACCCTTCGGGAGGCGAAAGCGTACATGGCAGCGTAACATTAAAGTTATTCTTAATAACGGAAAGTGAAACTGAATATTTTGATCCTCTCTTGCACTGATACAGACCAGTGGTGGGTTCTTTTAGAAACGATATGGCTAATGACACTTCGAATTCCATAAAAGGTGGGGAAATTCTTCAGCGACTGATAGCTCTTCAAGAATGACTCTGTTGTATGGACTTACTGGGCTATTTGAAATGCACGGTGTTGGTAAAAGCAAAGAAGCAGATGTTAGAATGATATGGGCGTATCCAGCATACGTGCAGAAACATCTGTTCTTGTTCGGGGGTTTATTTCAGCAACTTACAGGCTATTAGGAGGTGAGGTTTTGCTTCTGTCTTAATTTATTTAACGCGGCAGGTAGTTCACGTAAGGATGTGAATTGTGCGCTGAAATATAGACGAAGGAAACGAGAGATATGTCAATAGGAATTGGAAAGGAAGACGTCACATTTAATTTTTAAGTGTTTCTACTACCTTGGCATTCGTGGAGAGTACATAAGAAAACCACGAAGGGCAGTCCCTGGTAAAGGACGTAGGATAGCTTATAACACTCAGGATAGGTAGGCTGAACAGCCGGATTGGGGTCACTTAATACCCTGTTGGCTTGTCAAATGTACAAAGAACACTTTGAAGATTCATGTTTTCTGGGATGAGACGCCATGTCTATTGGTCAATAGTTACCGACGTTTCGGCGAAACTTGTTACGTACATCTTCTGGGGCTAAGTTCCCCTACAAAGTTGATAAGCAGTTACCAATCCACCTGTCATCACATCTCAAGAAGCTGGACTCTTTATTAACACCGCAGTGAGAACCTCATTTCTCGCAAAAATATGTTTCCCATTTCTCCAGGTTTTACGGAAATTTACGTGTCATGCTATGGTTTAAAGTGTTGCCCTAAACTCCCGTGACCGCCACGCGCTGCAGGACTATGTCCTGTGTGCCATGAAAGATAAAGTGTTATTTTTTCTTTATAAAATGTTGTTAGGAATGAAAGAGCATAAGATACTCACAAATAAAACAGACATTTACAGTGACAGCAACATTTCCTTTGTCGGGCCATGTAATAACATATCGACGCTTGAGAGCAAATTAAATTCGGGGAATGCTTCGTCAAAGTCAGTAAGAAACTCTTGCCTCCTAATGCTCCATATGCGAACCCAAGCATTAAAATGGATCCTCACTTCTCCATCCCCAGTGCTTCGTTTTGGCATGACGCTTCACAGACGTAACATCCATTTATACCATATGTGGAGTGAATATGAAGTCAGTTTATTGTAGTTAAGGAAGCATATGTTCACAACTAGGAGTCGGTATAGCACGATTCGCTAAAGTGGCTAGGATTCTCGGTCGACAACCAAGAAACCGTCCGTTGGTTCCCGGCTGGGGCTAGAGATATTTTCTTCTCCAGATCGCCCAGACCGGCTCTGAAGCCGACCCATTCTCCTATTCAGTGTATGTCTGGGGCGCTTTACGCTGGGGTAAAGAGGCTGGGAGGTACACCTGACCACTCACTGCCATACAGCGATGAGGTTAATAAGAGTGGATCTCTACTTCCACTCACCCATATCCCCACTTCAGATCATGCAGAAGGACACTTTCACTGTTTTTAAATTTGTCTTGAATTTACAAACCTTTCCGCTCAGTTCTGCAGCATGTGATTTGAAATATCACACGCATGAATTTGAGCCTTTCTTTCTTTCTTTCTTTCTTTCTTTCTTTCTTTCTTTCTTTCTTTCTCCTCTACAGTCTGCCTAGTCTGGTACCAGGAAAGATGCAGCACTGCCACCTTTCATATCCTTCTCGGCTTACCATTTGTTATCACCACACTATTTTTGACATCTATATTTTATTTAGCGCCATTAATTAGGTAATACGTAGAATTAAGCAAGACAGGAAAGCTGTTTCCTTAAAATTCCGTGTTCTGGGGTCTATGTATCCCCCAAAAGATAAAAAGATCCAGTGGAAAATCTCCATGGTGGAGACACTTGTGTGTTGTGGGTGTGAAGTGTGGACTACGAGGTGCGAGGAAAAAATAAATCACTCGTTATGGAAATGGATTGCCTTGAGAAGAAATGCATAATTATAAAAGAAGAACAGTATATGAAATATTAAGTATGTATGGGCTTTGATGAAAAAAAGAGAGAAGTGTAAAGGAAAAAACTGACATAGTACGGACATTTGATAAGAACTACAGAAAAAAGCGACAAAATAACATAATTGGGCACCATTACGAAATAGGAGGAGAGGAAGACGAAGCAAAATGGAAAGAAGGAAGTCTATAAGCCACACCGGGGTTAGAGGTACCAGACTGTGGCGGTTGGAGAAGGCAAGTTAGGGAAGCCGACTGTACTAATTAATATTCCACCAAAACGGTGGCCTTTGACAACCAAAAGGAAAGACAGCTGCAAATGTTATATTTGCTCGCTGTTGATTTGAAGCTGTGAGATTCGCCTAGCCTGCAGGAAATGGTACATTAGGGGCTGGGTATGCTGTTCAGCGGGATAGTCGAAATCTTGCTCTTTGGTTCAGTTGAACAGAAAGTTTGGATGGTGCGTGCTATTGATCTGTGTCGCGTCGTTGCTTGGTTACGAGGCGCCGTGGGTGACGGGGGGTGGGGGATCGCGCCACTGCCCCTTAGGGAAAATATTTACAAGAGAAAATAATTATCTATTTTAACTGGCAAACATTGAATGACGTGTAAGCCATACTCGAGTCATATAATATTCTGTACCTTACGATGTCTCTATCGTGCGGTTTCATGTGCATATTTTCATTATGGGTCCAGTAGTATCGGTATACGTCATCCAGAGTCTAAGCTACCCTTGTTTGACGGACATCCTTGCGATTTAAATAAAATGTATACTATAAACCTATTATGTCACGTACCAATATTACGTGCCATGAACTCTTTAAAAAATCATTTTTAAGGTCGATTTAATGCATCACGAACTGTAGTTACAATGGCACGCTACGGATACACATAAAATTAGCACAACCGTATTTATTTCACAGTTCCAGCACTTACTCTGATCGACATGCGTCGAGTAATCTTAGAGATGCTCAGACACAGTCGCACCTTGTGCTTATCTCACCTGCTTCCCATAAGGCACACATACAAACAGACCCGTTGCGCAAAAAGGCGGATGGACGTCTTCGCCCATCCCTTGAGGTAAATCGTTACCTGTGGTGCAACATTCACTAATGCCTTTCGATGCTGGAAACGATCTCCGATTGTTTGACTCCCTGTGAATGTCGTGAGTTCAGCTTCAGATGAAAGTTCTACTAATTCAACTTCAAATGTATATCAAGAGCCTTTTAACACTGAATTATGAGACAACGAATTCTCTAGTATTCCAGGAAATCTACATGCCAGAGAGTAGTCCTGGGGCCAGGTAATGGCCACTCTGCCTTTGCGACATGGTTGTGAGGACCACTGGACATGGAATCGGCGCGACCGCAGCCATGAAGTGCGGCTGTATGGTCCCGGACTCCGGGTAGCTCACTTTCATCCTAATTGGAGCAGTGGTACAGCGGGTGTTAGGGGTACCAGAATCCTCAACAACGGACGCTATTACTGGGAACTCCGCATCTCACAGAGAATTTTTGGCACAAGTATGATGTTTGGTGTAGGTACAAGACGTGCACGGTTGCATGTGGACGCATTTACGAACCTACTAGGTGAGGATGAACATGGCTGGGGTTTGTCACATAAAGGTCTGCTATGGCATGGTGGACGCTGGACACATTACACAAAACCATTCCGAGAAAATGAAGCTACAACAGTGGGTGTTTTATTTGATGGCATTGCTGGTACTCTAACTTATTACAAAGATGGTACTTGTCTCGGAATAGCCTTCAAAGGACTCAATGATGTGCGTGAGCCATTGTATCCCATAATATGTTCGACAGCAGCCAAGACAGAAATGACTCTTGCTCTTATGAAGAGGGACTTCGTGAATCTCCAAGATAGGTGTCGCGCAGTGATTCTTAAACGAGTGAGTTCTCAGACACAGCTTGATAAACTGGCTTTGCCCCCACGTATAAAAGCATACTTGAGTGAACCACTGGCAGATATTGTGCAGCCATTTCAACCAGTTAACAAATATGTGAATTCAGTGTAACAAATGAAAGTATGCCAAATATTTCATGTTTCTATGAAGTGACAGTGCATATTTGTGCTTAAGGTAGGTTGTGAAACAAAATAATATAATGTAACATTATCCAGAAGAAACAACATTTCTACTTGAGAGCACAAATGCTTGAATTTAATCATAATATGCATGCACATTTCACTGGGTGACATAACTGACATGGACTGTTGGAACACTGAAATCACAAAATACACGGTGGGTTGGGCATGTGGTTAGGATGAAGCAGGTAGGAAATTTTGGTGGGGAATCATCTCATAAAACATCTGCTTGGAAAACTGAGAATGAGATAGTATAATATTAAGAAGGATATTTGAAAGACAGGTTGTGAAAATCAGGTGAATAAAATTCATTCAGAATTCTGCTACCAGGGTAAATGCAGTGAACAAGCCAAATAAGCCTCAAAATAGAAATGATCCAGTCACCACTAGTGAAAGCATACTATCCATCACTTAATACAACATGTTTATGTCTGAAAATTGCATATGTCATGTGAATTATACAGAACAGTGAGCCGTTTCCATTTCCTTCACATTGCAAAATTAATACTCTCTGTTTCGTTATATTATGATGTTGTATCGACGATTTTTGCATTGCTGAAATAGGGGGCCATAAGTGACTGACACAATAATGAAACCCTCCTCGCATAATCCTGTCTATGCAAAGTGCATGGATATGATAAAAATAATGCTAAATATTTGAAAAGACAAAGTGAAGAATAGACCACAATCACTGATCATAACATAGCAGTTTAAAATGCTCATCCTAACGTAAAACTGAAATTCAATCAGAGATATATTTCACAAGAACTTAGATGAAAATTTTAATTGCAATAATGTCTTTTTTGTCTATCTTACTTTACTGTTGACTGATTAGAGTATGGAAGTACGCTTTCGTTGATCAAGTATACAGATTTTTTGAGCTTTTTCTGGTGTATAAATAATGACTGTAGAACTACATGGCAAGTGGCGGGTACTGTAACAGTCTACCTGCTTTATTTTGTGGCTTTCAGAATAAAATATAATTTATTATGAAAGTACGGTCCCAACAGGATTTTATTTTATTAACATTTTATTGTGTTTTAAAAATGAATAACCAAACATAATGGTGTAAGATTTTGCTGAGACATAGCACAGATTAATTCTTTACGGTACTTCATTATTTCATGGAAGAGAATGAGAACGAGTGTTGGACTAGTAATACTAAGTAAAAAAGACATACTGTTGAGCATCTGACTTAGGACAATCAAGTGCAAGTGGATAAACCTGCAACATATCTGGAGCTGCGTCTGTCTTGACATAAACTATTTCTCACCTGTCATAATGTCTGAATATACAGTGCAGCATGTTAATATGCCAGTCTACAAAGTTGTCAGGAAAAACCTATTTGAGTCACTTCCTCTATACATTAAATTGCACAATCACTCAACAGATTTGTGTACAAATCAGCATGGCTTCTGCAATCATAAACCAGACTTTGTACTAACCATGGAATGATATGCTGTACCACATGAGTTATACTATTTAGAATGATATGAATACGACCACTTCTTGAAACACGGACAACTAATCAGTCACAATGTTGAACTCTCATATGCATGGGAGGCAGAAGCTACATGTATATAAACATACAAAAATAATTCTGAAATTGTGATTTTCTGGGTTATAGCCTTGTAATTATGTTGGTTGTTATTGGCATTTCACAAAACTGGCTGCCGCTATCTTTAGAGTAAATTGAATGGAAGTGGGGTATGGATGGATTTGCATATGGAAAGTGTACGGCAGTGTTTCCCAAACTCCCTTGCAGACCCCTTTTGGATTTGAAAAATAACTACAAATCCCCACATCCTAGCTCAAGTGAATATAGTGGCCAGATGACAGGTATCCAAAATTGAAAATTTATATCTCAGAACTGATATTAGGTAGCTACGAATACACACCAGTAGCATATATATAACAATGAATTGCACTATTTGACTTTAAGTAAACTCTGCCACTCGCTTCATGCATACAGGAGGTTTCTTAATCAGATATTATAACGGTCACACAAAATAAACATATCGCCAATTAAAAAAGTCCCGCGATTATTTGTAATGAAACATTATTCCTTTAATTAGAGAAATAAGTAAACTGCAAAGGTGGTTTTATAAAAATGTATCCACGGATCCCCTGGGAACTGGCAGTGGATCCCTTGGGATCTGTGGAGCACACTTTGGGAACCACTGGTGTAGGGACTGACACAAGGGAAACGAGATTAGCTAATCACAGCCTAACACAGGGAGGCGGCTAGACATCCTTGTCTGGGCCAATAGGAATCTGTCGCTATTGCTGCTGTTACTACTACTACCACCACCACCACCACTCTTCCATGTTTGTTACAAGGAGATGCTTTTGAATAACCCTTTGTGTACAGCCTTTGAAATGCCATTTCACTGCTGTGGTTGATGTACCATTCAATTTAAATGTCCACTTTGGAGCAATGTTTTCTGTTTTGGACCAAAACAATGTAAGTTTAATGGAATAACACTGTCCCGTTCATCTGTTAAAGGCTAAGGTTAAACACAAGGAAATAACTCACTTAGCAACAAGTGATGTACAGCACCATGAACAAATGAATTTGTCTTTGAGAATGGTCTCAAAACTTATACAAAGAAGAATGAAAGTTCTTTAGTGTGTTTGTGGAATGGATGACTGAGTGTTGTAGTCAAGTGGTTAGGAGTCTTGGTTTACATCTGGGAGGTTCTATGCTTTATGCTTGGCCTGGAGACTGGCGTTCCTGACTGAAACGCTTTTAATCAGTCCCTCCAGTTTATTGTTCAACAAACCAAAACAAGATCTTTAATGAAAAGTTTGTTGTGAAATTTTTACACGTGCATTGATATTCATACGAAATTGACATGCATGATACCAGTTTACTATTGTCTTTTTCATAAAAATAAACTTAGGCTAGATGCAGACAACATCTAGATAGAAACTTCACGGAAATAATCCCGTGAATCTCTTCGCCTGTGCCATATTAATAGAATTTACTATGTTACAGATTTTATGTGTAATTTTGTAAGAAAAATACATTTTCTTGTATTATACACAATATGTATGCGAGCAAATGCAAGTTAAGTCCTGATGTTTGTAGATACTGATACTGTAGCACTGATAATGTCTTACACTGAAACAGCCCACACTGCACTTTAAATAGACAATATAAAGTGAACATTGAGGAATTTATCATTATCTGATCTTCGCTTGATTTTACCTCTCACTTTATACACAAATGCAGCTCATACATTTGTCTGAATTAATACTGTTTGTGAAAAACATTACAATACACTGTCAAGGCAGACATATTACGTTTATGTGCTTGCTGAAATACTGACCCAAAGAACAAGCAAACATCCAGCTACATATAGACTTATGTTATGGATAATTCTTAGACACAAAGACAGCAGTGCTTCTTTTGAAAGCAGAAAAGATAAGGAACTAAGAATATTAGTTTAGAAGGGAAAAGAAATTTGAGTTTTTGCAATATTGCCAGTTATGTGATATTCTCACATGATCCTTGCAAAAATGTAACATGGGATGACATACTAATTCATAGTACCGTGAACATTTTCAATATACAAGTGATTAACATGATGAGCAGCATGATAACTGTGTTCATAGGAAAGAAGGCATATTACTCATTATACCTGGAAATATGTGTCTAGGAAGGTGAAGGAAAATCAAAAGGTTATTTTTAAGTAAGTATAAACAACTAAAAAAATTGTTACAGAAACATGCCTGGGTTACTTAGTACAGTGACTGGCTACATTCTGATTGACCAAGGTCTGATTTCTGGTATGGACGTTGATGGCTTTATATGCCATAACATCCAGACCCGCTCATGCTGACCAGGCCTTCTGCCCAATGGGTACAATGGGCCAAGTGACAAAAAAGAGTAGCATGTTGATCTGATATAAACATCAGTGTCATGACTGGGATGAGAAGCAGGCTGAAGAACCCTGCTAATGTGTATTTACTACTGCACAGACAAGGAAACTGGCACACCTGGATACTGGTAGCACTGCAGCACAGAACTGTGAAATTTGTAGATTACATGATCTTCCAATAAGAAACCCATCTTGTGCATAATCCATACATATTCTTCAACTAATTTTCTCCTACCCAGTATTTTGTTGTTAAATTTCTAAACATCAGTATCATAAACATAATCTGCAGGAACATAATCTGGTGATTGTATAGATATATTTTGTGCAAACGTTCGGTAAGCAGTCTTATTCCACCAGATGGTCAATTTCTGCAGGCCATTGACCACACACTAAGATACATTTTTGGAACAGCACAATATAAAGCTGGAGAGATAAAATAAGGCTTTATAAAGATGACAAAAAATTATACAAATAAAGTTTATTACCATTACAATGACACCAAATAAATGGAAAATGGTAACTCCAGATGCAGAAAATACAATGGTCATATGATACAAGAAAACAGTCATGCTGTGTTACAGGAAAAGATAAAACTGTCCCTGTGGTCAATTATTCATAAAATTGCGCAGATATAATACTGTGCTTCAATAGGACACAAGCCATGAAATTGTATGGAGAAATGGAGGCACAGCTCCACACATTCCCTATTTTATAGCGATGAGTGGTCATTTTCATATCCTGGCTATTTTTCTCCTACAACAACAAATCCACCACTCCTACTGCAGCATGCTAGGTAGGACTCATGGCCAGTCAGACAATGTGGTAGATATAAAAATTCCTACCCCTGCCAGAAATTTAATCCCAGTCATACAGCCTGTAGCCTGGATTCTCACTGACTGAACTACCTCCAGTACGCTGTCTTCAGTATTGCAATACCAACACAAAGCATTTTTACTGCAGTATCACCCATCTGGCATCAGAAATACAATTAATGACACATGCAAGATGTATCTGTACAAGTATAAATAATGTTTGCTTTTGCAGACCCGCTTCTTTGTTATATTAAGCACTAGCTCCAAAAATTCACAGATACTCTTCAGTTACCTTCTATAAGGCACAGTGTTCAAAGATGTGTATGTAGTCTAGAGTACATGAGGTACTGCATGAATGAATTTAACTTTCGGAGCTTGCTGATTTATGTGGTGTACGTGTGTCAAAATGATGAAAAATGGATTTGTACAGAGATAATTAAACTTGTTTATAAATCTTCCTTCCAGAACAGACAAGATGTGTGATGTTCTTTAAAATTTCTAGAGTGTGTTCAAAGTTATTAACTCTCATTTATACATGTTAAAAATTTTGTTAAACAATGTTATAAATCCAGTCTGTTTTGTTGTGGTACTATACAAATTAAACATATTAATATGGTGTTGTTTTGTTTACCAGGCAACAAGGGAAAAGAAATTGGTCAACTTGATATGACGCGAAAGTAAATGCAACAAATGACGAATATGGTAATGATTTGTATAACAACAATGTTCTTTTATCACATCATGTAGGCTACTAATAAACAGCATTTTTAATCACATATGAAGTGTGCTTTTAATCATCATCTATATTACGTCCTTGCTGATCCCATTTATTTGTTACCTCACTCTCAATGCACAAGCATCCCAGATATTCATTACTTCTATATACACTGTTATGGATGGCATGTGACAATAATTCTGTTTCAGCTAAGGAATGTAAACTGTCACAACACATTCAAAATAAGCTTCTGTCATGCATGGGAAACATCTTCTGATAAAACATAATAAATCATGTATTGTGCTAACTGCACTGTTACATACTGCAACAATGACTAAAGAGAAATACTCTCAGAGTATTCACTACAGTGAACACAGAGATTCAGTGGCTAATGTTACAGCCTTTCTGGAAGTATATGAGGCATCATAATAACGTGTACAGTGAATTCACAGTGACAAAAGAAGGGAACATGCCAGGAAGTCAGAAGAGAAGAAAGTTAGTGAGAAAGTTACAGAGTCAGAACAGAGAATTAACATATAATGTATTCATGAAGAAAGTGACGAAATTGGAAAAGCTGCACTGAATGAACCACTACAGAACAGGCTAGTCGAAGCCAAAGATGTTGCTCATGCCATGTTACAGGAGATTATAAAAAATGGAAAATGTAATAGAAGTGAGAGGTCATTTGCAACCCCACATATGAAATGAGTCCAAGCAGATTATAAAACTGAAATTGGTAACTTTTGGTGTGTAATAAGAATAGTAAACAGGTTTCACATTACTGAAGGTGGATACTGAAAATTAAATTACTTTCCATCAGTTTTAAGAAAGAATATAAAATTTTCAATCAGATCGACGTGTTCTGTGCAAAACAGCGTTACTTGGTGGCTAACAGGAAATAACAGGAAAGCTCCTCTTGAAGAACTAGATACCCGTGACAAGGTGCAGAACATTTACGTTTGTCATTACAGAAAAGGTGTTAGAATTCTAACAAAATCAATGGTCCAGGAACACAACATCTGGTCTTTGTGTGTCAATATATAAAGGTCAAATAGCAATTAAATGAAAAACTTCAAGGAAGTAGTATGACTTCCTGGTTAGCCACCTGTGACATCTCTATTCATGAACAGATATCAACACCAGAATTACACCCTATAATCAAAATAAACAAGATATGTATCACAATGTAAAAACCAAACATCTTCCTTGCAGAACCTGGCCACAGAATACCCCCTATGTACTGTAACATCCTGATCTTAACCTTTTAAAGCCTAGCGGTAACTTGACGTACCACCAGGTTTAACATTAAAAAATTCTACGTGGTGCCCACATTGCATTTATGTGTTTTGTACGGATCTCAGAACAAACAGCAACTTTTGCCTTATAAAACATTAAGAGACTGGTTTTTATAACCGAAGTGGTGAGTGTTTACAGCGCGGTATGCACTGAGTCCTTATATAGAACAGATACGCTTCGTCTTTAAAGGGTTAATCAAATACAACTAACATGGGCTCCAGTAAAAGATGAAATTGCAAAGAACCAACAATTAGAACAACAAAGGTTTAATTCAGTTACAAAAGACAACTGGGCTTCTCAAAGCAGAGAATGTGAAAACATCTCAATTTCACACAGCAGTGCTGATGAAGATTCCAGTCTTGTGGAATATGACACCATATAGATTGGTACAGAGGTATCCATGTTTCAGAGAAGCTTGCTGCCTTCATCTTCAAGGTGTAATCTATTTGCAGAAATGGAGTATTATAAAGAGGAATGACATGACAGGTGATTGGAGCAGAAGCCAGTGGCAGCAGGGGCACTATGCAGTACAGTGAAGGCACAGGTGGAACACAGTGATGTGAAAGGACATGACAAGAAGTTCTTATGGCTGTAGACAAGATTAACAGGTGTAAGAAAAATCTGGGATGAGGCAGAGAAATAAAGCCAAGGTTGCAACAGAACTTCTCTGGACTTAGCATTATTGCATGTAGGTTTTTGCTCTGTATCTATCACACAATGATGCATATTCAGGCCCCAAAGCACTTTGTATTCCAGAGGTCCTAATTTCAAATCTCAGTTCTGCAGCTAGTTACATATACAGGTTTCTTTGAGGTTTTCTTCAGTCTCTCCAGGCAACAACCTGTATAATATGTTACAAACAGACCAATAACCTTTGCTTATCCTTCATTTTCATTTCATTAATCACAGAATACCCCACCAATGGATGCTATGTAACCTAAAGTGTAAATAAAAGCATTGTTAAAAAAAACCAAGAATCAAGGTACCAATCACCATTTATTGTAAGGTATCTACACAACTAAAAATTATAAGCAGCCTTGACTCACCACAGACATCCTTTACTTGATGAATGACAAAAAATGAACTCCTCCACTACATTTTGAGATGTTAACACACTTCGTGACATTAAGAATTGAAGGGCTCGTTCTTGCTGCATTCAGTATCACAACTCTGGTACTCAATTTAGCCTTAAAAACCTCCACATCTGGGTGCATAAGGAAATACTCAGGCACTAAGTGGGGGGGGGGGGGGTGTTGGAAAATGGGATATATGAAATGAATATAACCTGGCAGAAGTGTAAGCATATGCACATTCACTAGCACATGCTTACACCCATGGATATGAAACCATAAACCTATAGTCAGCTACAAAGAAAATTAGGCAAAAAATAAAAAGGCAGTGTATATTCCAGCTTATTTATTCCCTCCTCACATACATAACACTACCCCTTGCTTAACAGTACCTGCTGTGCTGACATAAGACACCGCCAGGTATTTTTAAAGAAAATACTAGTTAAATATAACTTTCAAGAATGTCATGTGAGATGACATAGCACATTAGTATTATCAGGCAAGGACATGTAGCACAAATGAACTTGCTTACTTTGTCATTCATGGGGCAGATTTGCCCTCCTTGGCAGTCTGCAAAGCCTGAGTGATGTACAGCTTTGCTAGAGACTGGGAGCAGAACTGGGAAATGTGCTGGCTGTATGTGCTGATCTGACCAGAGACAATCATAGGATTAAGACGCTGTGGCACAGGTATTGGACGGAACAACTTATTTAGATCTTCTTCTGGAAGTGGAGGTTCATCCTTTGCTTGCCGAGCTGCATTCTCTTGAGACTGTTGAAAAAATCAAAGACTCGATTATTTCCTGTCCACATGGTTTGCACAGACCTTCCATTACCTCTTACTGTTCACGAGACTCCTATATGTGTTTGTACCATCACATGCAATTTGCAGTAAGGCACAAGGTCCCACAAACAACATATAAAATCTTGGCATCCTTTAACAGACCATGCTTTTCACTTGTATTGACTTGACAATGTGCCTTTCGTATTTAATAAAGAGCAATCGTTTATTAATTGTCTAAAGCAGAGACAGAACTGAGCATGTTTGATTCTTACTATAAATCATCATCAGGGACCTTACACAGAACACAGTTCAAACACGTATGAAAGATCAATTATATAATCACTGCAGTATATTTTCACATCATTGTAGTGCATGTTTGGTACAGTGGCGCACCAGTTGCCTAAATGCATTAGTAGCTACAGATATATATTTCAAGACAGTACCATGTAAAATAACTATCAGGGAAATATACTATAGTACTGATGCATGGTGAACCGAGAAGAAAATACATGTACCAAGACACACAATCTTACTCTTTTCTGCAAAAAGCGATGTTTATCCTGCTGCTGACGTATCACTTGTTGCTGGAAACGGTTGAACTTGATGGCTTCCTGGTTCAGTTCATCAACTCGATCCATCAGACAGCGAAGCTGGCCTTCCAGCACAGACCTACGTGAAAAAATACATGAACTAAACTCAGAAAGGGAGCTTATGATCAGCATGTCTTACACTTTCTTGGTTAATACAGCAACAAGGCATTCCGGACAGAATTCATAAGCCTTCTTTCATAGCAGCTATTGTGCCAAATGTGGGCAATGTAGCCTATTAATACAATTATGTTAAAATTACTACTACTACTACTACTACTACCACCACCACCACCGTCACTACTACTACTACTACTACTACTACGACTACTATTACTGCTGCTGCGTCTGTGGTGACAATAGCAGTGGATGGTTAACAACAGCAACAGCAACAACAGCAGCAGCAGCAGCAGCAGCAGCAGCAGCAGCAGCAGCAACAACAACAACCACAACCACAACCACTTTCAGCTATTAAATTATAATTTCAAATATGGTACAGTTGTGGTGGTGGTGGGTTTAGTAGTAGTAGTAGTAGTAGTAGTAGTAGTAGTAGTAGTAGTAGTAGTAAGTTTACGGTTGCATCAGCTGTTGAGGCTCACATCCTAGCCCCTGAAGATTCATTTCAATATTATCCTCCCATTTATGCGTAGGTCCCTCAAGTGGTTTCTTGGTGTGGCAACATAAACACGTAACTTACGCTGTCCCTAAGTCAAGGAACTTAGTTCCTTCTTCCTCTGGAATCATGTCTGCTAGTTCAGACAACATGATGTTTGTAAGATGAGAATTCCTGATTACAATGGGGACTTCCACAAACAAACTTTCATATCCAATCTTGAGGTTCCTTAGCGCTTCTGGAGTAAACTCACTGTCCTTATACATCTGTATTGCTTGGGGAGTCAGACGATAGGCTTTCACCGTAAGGAAGCCTCGAGCTGTCTTCTGGGTGTCTGTGGAGATAAATAAAATGAACTGACATTCTATTGCCTATATTTTTTATGATACATGACATTTGGAATATGTATGAAAAACATAGGAACGGAAATTTGGTTTCCATGTTTCCCACTCCAAGATCTGTTCACAGTTCAATTTTAACATAAGAAAGAGAGAACATGGAGTTCAGTCTTGTAATTTATGCCCATTTTCCCCTGCTGTCAGATTATCCCAATAATGGGTAACATGTTTACGTAGGCAACTGGTACACCAGTCCAGTGCCAAAAAATTTTGGTCCATGCCTGTACCCTTACTTCATGGCATTGCAGTCACCAAACAATTCTACCACAACATGCGTGAGTGCAAGTGTAACAGGCAGGGAGAGGGACAGCAATGACACTACTACCAATCAAACAACCTTCTCATTGCCTACAACCAGAAGTCACTGAAAGCTAGGATCACAATGCTTGTACAAGTCTATATGTGACAGGGGCCTGGCGGATGCAAACGGGAGGCAATTCAGGCACCATGTTTGCCACGTGGTCAATCTGTCTGGAGTTTGCACAATGGTAACGTGGCTTAAATGTATTATATGAGGAACGCAGCTTATTCCAAGTTTATTTCAAGCTGGCAAGAGCATACTGTAGCCAGGATATGCACAGACCTGTCCTTCAAAGCAATGCTGCCATGCTGGCATGATGTGAGGACAAAAACTTTCCTGACATTGGCACTACTAAATAACGTTGACAACATTGTGGCTAGAAGCAAAATTACTGATGCAGCAATTGTGGTGACAGAAGCATGACAGAGGCCAAGTAATGGGAACAGAACAACTGCTGTCTCTGCACCACAGCAAACTATGTGACTTGAGCTGCACAACACACACCATCCACTCTCAAAAACTGAAAATGGAACCATCTGCTAACAACTACAATATTTTTTTAAATGAGTTATTTAATAACACTGTCAACTACTAAGACTGTAAGCGTTAATACCTCACTAGCTGAAGAAATCAGGACGGAGGTTTGGTGCAATGACAATGGCAGAAGAACACTGAAGTACTTTGGAGTAAAGCGTGTGCCAGTGCCACTTTGTCTACCACAAATCCTACATGAACTTGTAATGGCACTGAACCCTGGCCTCCACGCTGAGAGGCCAGTGACTAACTGCCTGAGCCATGGCACAGCCAGCAACCATAACATTTCTGTTCCAACATGTGTGACATACCAAACTGCATCACACTGCATGTATTCTCACAACTTACTGCTTGGGATACTTCTTTAAAAATATGCTTGATTAAAAAACTATTATTTAATTTCAATTAATTTTGCGAAGGATTGCACTACATAATACACACATACCACAATTTCAGGCATTTTTGTTAAACATTTTTGGATAAATTAATTTTTGTTCTTATCAGGGACAAATTTAATTCTACAGCAGGTTAAAAAGAAATACACTCAACAAGCAAACCCTGACCGTAAGCATCAGACGCAGCCTGCTTTAAGTGACAGGGCATTTAAATAAAAATTACTGCACATATGAGTACAGCAATTATTTTAGAATAAACACTCCATAAAATTAAATTACGCCTTACACACAAATCATCTACATGTTACCACCTGGCCATGTACTATGCACTGACCATATATGACAACAACTGATTCTTCAATAGATGTCTGGTAATGATACTGCGATTCCAACAAGGGTAGGCTAAGGAAGTTGCCTACATCTGCACTTTGATACCATCCCACATGGAAATGATCTACATTAACTCTTCGCAATCGTCGCATCATTGCTAGCTGGTACTCCTCTGGAACAGGAATTAAATTCTTCTTAAGAAACAAATGGGAGAAGTTCAGAGTATGGTCTTCTGGGTTGTGTGTTAGTGAATACCAACATTTTGAAGGAACAGGCTATTTCCACTTGCAGTATCAGAGATAAAAATTACAAATATGGTAGGTTATACAGGAAGGTTGCAAGGAAGGTCAAGGGGAGGGGACAGCACACTGTTATCCACCAATAAAACTACAAATCAATATAACCCAGGAGATCTTAATATGAATATACATTACCGTAAAACCATCCAATGTTACATGAAAAGTGTTTATCACATCTTCAGACATGAGGACGGAGGATCAGCCTCTTGTCTGCACATTTATGCTGACAAGGAAATGAAACAAACTGTGTAATTATGGAACCAGTATTACAAGCAAGCCATGAACAATAACCACATAATGCACAACACAAAGTTCTGATTTTCTGAATTCAGTTACTTTAAATACTCTATGTACAATACTGTTATTTTTGTGACATATCTTACTGTACATGTAATCCAAAAGATGAGTAAATAACAACAAAACTGGGGAAAACAATAAGAAGGATCTAATGCAGAATGCGAACCCTGTTTATTTTCCTGGTACCGCACAGCAGTTTACAATGCTACATATGCAATCAAGGTTGCCAATATTGATAGTGACTGTAATATACAGGACACTCAATTAAAACATAATGCTGAAGAAAAAAGATGAAAGTGATGCACAGTAAAGAATTTCACTAGAGAAAGCATGACTGCTTGATGGATTTTTTGTTTGTTCATTTTCGAAAGTTTATGTCAAAATATGAAACCTCAAAGCATTGCCTTAGTGAATATTGATTTTCCATACCCCATACATATGGATCACTAAAATGAAAAATGAAAGCTTAGCCTTGGTCAAAATAATATTTTTCGTTTGATCATCTGTCAACATAATGAAACCATATAACCTAACCTTGGTGCAATAAATATTTCTGCTGAAGCAAAGTTTATGTCAACAGAATGCAGCCCACGTGCCTAAATTCGTCACAACAACGCATAACCTTGTGTCTGTCAATAAAATGAAACTTCAAAGTGTAACTTTCACACAATAAATATTTCGTTGAGCTTCGTTTCTGTCAGTACCAGAAAACCTGGAAGCCTAAACTGAAGAGTGTGTGTTAATAAAATAAATTCTCACAGCCTAACCTCTGTGGATTACCACTCTTTTTTTGTTCAGGCACATGCACAAAGCAAACAGTGATTAATACTCCTTATTTCTTCATGTGTCTTGGATATCATAACTTGAGTTTCTGTAACACTCTCTGTGTCGACAATCATGGACTACTGTAGTTCAAGGACATAAAATTGCTTCTAAAATAAAAAACAGAGACCACAACATCGCACACAATGTTTCTACAGTTAAAACTTAAACCTTAACTGTCACGGTATGCAATGCCTTGAACCAGAAAGCGTGACACATTTGTTATTAAAATACTTATAAAACAACCTTCATGGACCACATGTTGTTCTTGTTAACAACTGTGTTATCGTTTGTCTTGCATACTGTAACTTCGTGTTCTGTATGTCTCATCCTGGCAACCCTGAGAACATGACACCTACATACATACACCCTGAATTTTTGAAACCAGCAACAAAAACACATATTTTAATTATACTACCACTGTAATGAAAATGTACTTGGGATATAACAGTATTCCTTAATGTTACTGAATATGTGTACTAAGCAACATATCACTGAACTGATCCCATATTCTGGAATAAGAACACAATCTGCGATGTTAACGTCAAGCACAGCTGGTGAGGTTGTACAGCTGGTGAATTTATCTAATTACCTTCATCCATACTCTCGTCATTATGCTTTGGGAACGGAAAACAGTTGGTAATTTCGAGGCAGTTTTCAACAACCAAACCTAACAACGCTCCTTGAGCAACTTCCATATTCCCTGTCGATTCTTCATGACTGTGTTTTATCATTTTCATGACAGCCTGCAATAAACGAATATTTGTTAAAAATAAGAATGCCAAATCACGAACATAAACCACATGTTTCAACAGTATAACACAAATTCTAATTATTTCTAAATGTCGCTATCTTTTACCAAGCCATCCATTTGCACATAAGCAATAGAAGATTCATTATCTGGCACTCTTCGCGTAGCCCCACGACCGCTCGCCATTGCTGCAATGTGTTACCGCTGTATGGAGTTTTAGAATCAGTAATCAATGAGTTGAAACATTGTGTATACCGTCGTTCCGCTCTTATATCCGTGACATTTGGCAAGCTGGGGGGCATATGGTACCAGTGGCACGGTCTTATGTGGTAGGACAGTAGGTCACGTAGCGTAGGGTGCGTTTCCACGGATTAAGACTGAGTGGTCTGTCTATCATGGTCACTGTGCTGCCAGTAACACGTCGAGTGAACTAGGTATTCCGTGGGATGTTGATGGTGAGGAAATATGCCGGCGCTAGCGACGTTAAGTTTAATTCGCTTGTTTCCATTTGTACTTTTACTTTGTACGATAGATGTGTTCGTTGAATCGCAAAATTCCGCTTCTCGTAGCAGCGACAAGTCAATAAGTAATCTAGGAGTGAAGAATTATTTAGGGCCGACATTAAAATTTTTATATTGGTGAGTTGACGAAATGACATGTCAAACAAGCTTTAAATGCCGTAAATACAGACGTGTGAAACAATGCCTGAATCCCTCAGATTTAATTGATATTTATTGTAGACTTATTGGAAATCAGGAACAATTGTGACCAGGTTCGGTTGCTCTTGTCCGTGAAGTGTGACTTGTGCATGGTAACCGATGAATCAGCGTATTCGTATTGTCGTTTATGTGATGAGATTGCACAGGTTGACGAAAAGTAAATCGGCATAAGATAATACGTCTTATTTACTAGACTAAACGCAAATACAGTTTACCCACGATAATTGTGAAGCTGTGCAAAAAATTAAGTGACAGGCTTGGGGTTTAGGCATGGTTTGGATTAAGCTATGGTGTTAGGAAAGTCCATTTCAATGCCGCTGAAATTGGCAGAATTTAGAAATCTTATCAGTTGCTTGCTGTTTGGTACAGTGCAGAATATTATATGGCAAATGAGGATAAATGCTTATTTAAGCTACAGTAACTGTTTTGCTTCTTTAGGCCAGATTTAAGTGCCTGTGATGATGGAGTGTTACAATAAATCTGGACCCGAGAAGCAGAAGGGTGTAACCCCAATTTAATATCTGAGATAATACGTCTTTTGTTTTATACCAATATGTGCAGGACTGCTGTTTAATTTTTGCTCCAGCTGCACTGGGATTGTGTTCGGATGTACAACCATCTGCATGTGAAAGAGCTTTGAATTCTAAAAAAAATTATGTATTAGCTCATTATCTCAAATTGTGTATTATGTATTACCTCATACTATGTACCAACATATGCCATGTTACATCTGAGAAGGGCAAAGGTCTCATCTATACGGTGGTGGAATCCTGAAATCTTGCACTGCTTAGGTGGTGTGGATATGGTGTATTGTGTGTTTGAAGTATTTTGTTTTTGTTGGTTCACTGTTTTATGGCATATGTAAGATGACCTGCTGATTATTAAGTTTGTTTAATTTTTCAGTTACTCATGAGGATATCGGAAGGTGTTTGAGCAGTATGCAGCCATCCTACACCAGAAGTACCCAGAGATTAGTGTTGAAGGCGATCTGTACCCACCCCCTGATTATAAAGTAATGTTAGCGAGACTTGCGGTATGTGATCAAATTTGTATCCATTATTGTTATATGCATTTGAATAGAACAGGATGTACTCAGTTGTAGTTTCACAGTTTAACCTCAGCGCAACAGAAAAGTGTGTGTTTTTGTTACTGAACGTGAAGTACAGTGCAGCACATAGAGTGTTCATGTAGAAACTTGTGGAATAAAGTTGTTCGAAAAGTGCAAGAATTGTGGCCAGTCAGAGTTGTGGAAAGGGAAGAGAGGTTAGATCTCGTTCCAAAGCAGTTGGGGGAAAAAATGTTTTCCTAAGGAGTATAAGAACGCAGAAGACTATCATTTGAGCATCAGCAGCCATGAAAGTCCGAAAACATATGCATGTTTTCTTTGCATTGAGTTTTGACATCTATACATGCAGTTTTATTTGAAAAGATTTAGTGGCCTGTACAAGTGAATTGTGACCTTGGAGAGAGACATTTATTTCACTCAAAAGTCCAAATATATTTGTCAAGTATGTAAGTTCATTACCTACTGATGTTGGCTGAACAAATTCTTGAATTTCATTCTACCAGAAAACAAAGCAGGGGTGCTGGTCATTACACTGCAACACAGACATAAAGATTACATAGTGTGTATGTAATTTACCATACGTTCTGTTTGTTCAGGGGGCTGTCAAAATGCTGCTCATCATATGTATCCTTGGGAGTGTAAATATCTTCAATTTTCTTGGTCTGCAAGAACCCTCTTGGTGGACGTGGTGTATCAGAAACAAGATGTATTCATGTGTCATGATATTCTTTGTTTGTAATGCAGTAGAAGGACAGTTATTATCAACTGGAGCTTTTGAAATCTCTCTGAATGGTAAGGAAATGCACAGAAATGTACTAAAACCATATGTGTTCATTATTAAGCTTTCCAGCAACTGCCCCTGTTTCTGTCTTTTATGTTTATTTCACTGTCACAGCCCAGATTATATAGCAGTGCATTACTGGATGACAGTAAATCAAAAGTGATGTAAAAGGAAGAAGTTGTACTTGAGTTGAACCACTATCCTGGCATTTGCTTCAAGGGACTGAGGCAAACGATGAAAACCTTGCCCTGGATAGCCTGTCTGCAGGCTAAGATTGGAATCTGGAATTATGAAGCAGGGGTGTTGATCAGTTAACTACATTTGGTGACTGTCAGTATTGTATCAAATGCTCGTTATTGTTGTTTTGGATTATTCACTGGGCCTTTTGCTAAGGAGAAGATGTAAGAGGAGCATTGAGAAAATTATATAATGAGGACCTGCTTAAGCTGTCTGTGTCACCAGATATTATTAGGGTGATAAGGTCAAGGAAATGAGGTGAACAGGACATACAGCAAACACACACGAGATAAGAATTGTGTACAGAATTTTAGTTGAAAACCTTGATGGTTAATGCCAGTTGGGAGACCTTGGCTTAGATGTGAGGTTGATGCTGAAAGGGATCATAGTATTCTGTGTTGGACCGGGCTTCACAGCCATGTGCAAGACCCTTGAAAAGCAACAAGGGAACTAATTACCTCATTGGATACACAGAGGAAAGTAATGGTTAAATTTGTCATTGTTAGCCTGGCAGGAAAATTAAAAGGGGGCTTTTCAGATCAGCATGTTTTCTGAGAAGTGTCCCCATTTCATCTTTTCAGCCAGTTACCTAGTTTTCATGAATTGCTGCTGGTGTCTGTCCTCACTGTGTCTTTCATCATCATCATCATCATCATCATCATCATCATCATCATCATCTAAGACCACATAGATTATCACCAGCATGACAGTCTGTGCATGTATTTGAACGTCAGTGTTCAATAAATCACATCTGCATCTACTGCTCAGCTAGGCTTGACCTGTAAGTTACAATCCACTCCTACAGTACTTCGCATGTCATCCCACAACTCAGCGATCTGACATTTCATCCCCGGGGTTACAACAGTTTGAAAGGATGTAGAACAGGGGTGTTGACCTTTTTTGGCGAAGGGTCGTAACTGTTGTTGTGAACTGGTTTGTGGGCCACACGTGTAAAGTCAGAATAAGCAGTATACCTAACCTCCTACATTATAGGTAACCCTCAGTTCATGATAGGGTTCCGTTCCTGAAGAAACTGTCACAAAAAAAATCATTGTGAAATTAACCTAATTGTGTAATGTAAGTAAGTGGGAAGTCGATGAGTTATGTTCCCAGGCCCTCTCAAAATTGACATAAGTAATATAGTAATATTATATTTAAAGCTCTGAAGTGAATGCTGTGAGTGTAAAAACAGCATGCTTATGAATATAAATCAGTTAAATTTAATAAAGTGTAAAGTAACCAAACAACATTTGCTTAAATAAAAAATTGAATTTTGTGGATTTACTTTGATAGATTTGAAGCCCAGACCAAAAGTTTTCGTAAGCTGCACCGTAAGGTCCCTGCATGGATCTGTTTTGACAGTGTAATGCAGAGATTTTACTTCTCTGATGACATCCCTGCACTTCTCTTACTAGACATGGTGGCTTATATTTTATTAATTAATCAACCATTTTTAATTAGAACTCACAAATGGGCGTTGTAGAATAGTGACCCAACAATAGTACATCAACAAGCAAACTGAGTGTTCCTCTCCTCTTATCTCCAGCCACCTCATCCCTGATTACCTTAGATGGTAGATGGGGTAGCTATGCTGTTTCGTTACATCGTATCCAGTATTTATAGTTGTTCATTTTTTAAATTTTTGTAGTTTTTTTTTTCATATTTTTGGCCTTCTGGTTTCAAAACCATCATTATTGTGAATCATTGCAAAACAAACCTTCATAAAACAAGGGCTACCTGCATTGCGTAATGTTATGTATGTATGTGTATATATAATTTACAAATGTTGATGCAAGCTGTGTGACATGACCTGGCAGGCTATGGTTTGATGCTTCTGGTGTGCAATAAAGTTGTCATGGCCTAATTTGAAGTTCGGTCTTGGAATATGACTAGAGAGACTGAGGAAAATCACAGGAAATCTCAGTCAGGGTAGCCATTCTGTTGACTGACTATATAATTGAATGGTAAAACTTCCAAGGGTAAAAAGTTCTGATCTTAATTTCGCTTCTTTGCAGATATACCAGTGTGGTCTAAACTTGAAACTGGAAGAATTCCGCAACCACCAGAATTATTCAAAATAATAGAGAATTACATGCACTTTGCAGCATAAATACTATTGTGCTGTAGTATATGTTTTGTACAGAACACCAGTATTTTCTTTCCTAAAGCGTCTTCAGGTACTTGATTTTTTTTTTTTTTTTAGTTTGAAGGCTCTGTTAAAAATAAGTTGTTTTCTGAGAAACTGATGACGGTTCTTTCTCAAAGTGGGACATGCCTGCAGGAAAGAGCTTGATATATATTACCAGCAAGCAACTTGTTCTTATCAGATACTTTTTGTATTTCCTGATATGGTACAGATGTTATTTCAGTATGTAGTTTGTATTTTATACATTTAATGCGTTGTTAAGTTCAGAGTTAGGTTAATTTCATTGACCAGAGATTGAAAAATGAGTTTTCTACTTTTATCACCTCTACAGCACAGAGTTAATAATGCAAAGATGGAAAATCATGTGTATGGTAACATTGTAAATGTAAAGAATTCTCCCTGACTAAGATGCTTAGGTATTGTGTTGTTTTGCACTTGTATGAAAGCTTGAATTGGGAAGGTGATCAAACATTTGCACAGGTATTTCCTCCTCCTCCTTCTTGCCCCTTCCCCCCATTTTTTTTTTTTTGTCTTCCTCAAACATGTCCATTACTCTACATATTTGTGTCACAGGTTTACTGATAGATTCATATGGAAGTTAGGTAAGGCTTCCTGATAAATGAGCACCTGAAAGGCAAAGTGGCATAAGTCATGTTTTCTTTGTTTGGAGAGCATGCATCTCTCTGTTTGGCAACGCACTGGGTTTATCATAGACCTACCTTGATATACACTGTTTTCCAAGGGATACGTTAATAACTATGATGTACACCACTTTGCCTGTTCACAGATCTTGGTGATGTGGTACCATATAGGCACCTACCTAATTTTTCTTGAAAAAATGACTTACACCACTTTGCCTTTCAGTGGCTCAAATACGAGAGGTACATGAAGAATACAGTCGGTCTTTTGGGATGTGATACAGTGTGGTCTGGTAGACATTTTCATATGTTTGAAGTCAACCTACTGCCCGAATGGTACATACAATAGATCAGAATCACTTAAGTAGCTTTTCCACTAAATGTTTTTTCATAATTACTTTGGCCACAGCTTTCATCTTTTCACCACCAAATATCATTTCTGGTACTTCCATTCAGAAATCACTGTGTTTAACCCAAAGCACATTCTAGTGTGATCCAGAAGATACATTAAGGTGTTTTATCAGGAACAGATATTGCATCCTTGCCTGGACATTAAATGACCCTGAGTGGCATATGTCAGTTCTGCGCCATTAGCTCCTAAAAGAGATTATAGTTTTGACTGTCTTAATTTGGTCCTGTCACTGCTGTTATTAAACCCTGTTAGGTTGCCAATGCTCAAACATCAGAAACAGAAGCAGATTTGTCATCCTTGCCATTCAGAATGAGTTTTGGTAATTCTCTCTAAAACTTTTTTTCCAGTGAAGAACACATTTCTAGGTTTTGACATAAGTTTGGCAACTTCATTTTAAACACAGTGTTGAGCTGACTACCACTGCTACCATCAGTACCTAAAGTACCAAGCATTTCCTTTATCACAACTTAAGTATTCAGAAGATGAAAAAGTTCTTGTGTATAATTGGCTGGCCTGTGGAAATAACAAACCAGAATACTGTATTGTGAATGGAGTTCAACACACCCACCTATAAAAAAGTGTAATAAATATTCTTGATTCTCAATTTAAAAAATCAATATTATGTCATTACTTTTATGATGGGGATCTATTGGATCTGTGATCTGAACTGTCATATGTTATACATAGTTATATCCACTGCAGTTGTGTTTCAGAAGGCATGAGGGAAGGTATTATCATTCTGCTGAGACAGATGAATGCTGCATTGCAGTTTTCACAAACCCAGAACAGTAAAGGACTTAAAACAGTGGAAAGTCTGTAATTTTGTACAAAAGATTGGATGCATATAAATAAACAAGGAGACGGAAGTGGATGTTCTACTTGTAGTGAACACAGAGGCCTTGTTCCCTCCTCCTGACCCCAAGGGTTACTGTTTCTGCACTCTGATCATGACAGAAAAATTCTGGACTCCTGCATGTTCCTAACTGGTAAAAAATACAAATCGCTATAAAAACTTGCTCAAATAGTGGGGTAGGGCTTCTCCATCCTTTCTCCCTCAGCACCAAGCAGTTACCCAACCCCCTCCCTCTATCCTACCTGCCCATCAGCTTACACATCCTCATCTCCCTCCGACCCCCACGATGCTCCTGAACAACTCGATCCTTCCTCCCACCCGCCGATCGGCTTACCGGACCCACATCATCCCGTGCACACCCGTGTCAACTTTCCAACCCAACCATGACCTTAACCTTTTAAAGCCTAGCGGTAACTTTATATAAGACCAGGTTTAACATTAAAAAATTCTGCGTGGTGCCCACATTGCGTTTATGTGTTTTGTACGGATGTCAGAACAAACAGCAACTTTTGCCTTATAAAACATTAAGAGACTGGTTTTTATAACCGAAGTGGAGAGTGTTTACTGCGCGGTACGCACTGAGCCCTTATATAAAACAGATAAGCTTCGTCTTTAAAGGGTTAACATCCTGGCCTGCGGCTTCCGCAACCACCTGTCAACCTCTTACCATAAAAAGGGTCAGGTGATGAACCATGGTTGTAAGTCTGTGACGTCACGTAGGAAGGACAAAACATCGACTCGATCCGTGGCGAGGACCGTATTACACATTACATCTCGGTGTTATTCGTCCAGCATAGTTTGTGCCTAGGTCACGTATGTATATATGTCCAGTTTCCACATTGTAGTTAGTCTAAATCAGAAATTATCAGGACCCCCGAGAGCGGGTTGGGACCCCGATGAAATATTTTTTTTGGACCCTACCTCCAGCAAGTTCGGACCGGCTAACAACATTTGCACTAAATCGGAAAGACTGAATCTGAGTTCCAGAGTAACTTGGGCTTGGTGTGAAAGGGTCACTTTGTACAGTTGACAAATAATGATACCACCGAAAAGTACAAAAACATATGCGACATAATCGGGCCTCCTTCCGGACATGCGGGCCCAAGTAATTTTTACTGGCTTCTCCCTGCCCCCCACCCGTCTCGTAGGCACCGGAGACGACTTTTCCCGGTTCATACTGACTTATCCTTCAAACTTACTGAATTACGATTTCGTATGAACGTAGTGCTGCACGATTTGTGAATACCTGTCTGCATGCTCTTATCCGTAGCTTCGTGGGTCAGTGAACGATGGGCAGGGGCATGGTCACGTGTATGTAATCTGCATTATAGTCTGTGTTTGTTTATCTCGTAGAAGTGGGCGGTGGGTTCTTGCCTGTGGGTCCGTAATTCAAGAATGGTTGAGGTTGGGTATTGGTCTCTCGCACTTTTCGGATGTTTTGCCCTTTTCACAGTTAGGGATTTACTTGTTCAGTCGGAACCAGATGCAAAGGTAATACCCGTTACAAGAATGGGATCAAGTACTGTTGTCGGACCGACGTTGAAATTTGTGTATTGGTAAGTGAAGTACTGACAGCCGCAGATGAGCTAAACGATTGTTATAATAGCAAGCTGTAATTTTTTGTGTATTTTATTTGGCAGTTCATTGTATTTACTGTAAAAATGCGAGAATAGTAGACTATTTGAAGATAGGTTAGGACAAGTTTGCGTGGGCCAGATTTCCAATCTGGGGCAATTAAGGTCGATTCACATTATATGGCACGACACGAAACGACAAAATCCAGCGTGCATTCACATCTACTGGCAGTTAACAGACAGAATATTCTTTTCTTCCAATCCAAGTGATACTGTCTTTGTCCTTACTTTTCAGTGACCGGCTAGTGTGAATTCGAGCTTGTCAAAACCATACAAGAATATTTTGTTATGTGTCATGTCGTGCTGTATAATGTGGATCGGCCTTTAGACGTGTGCAGCTGCACGCAGGAGCAGTCCATGCTGCTGCTGGTGTTGATGGTGATGAGGAGGAGGAGCAGCAGGATGACTGTAGGTGAGTGTTGGGATGGCAGGATGGAAGTGATGGCAGGAGACGAGACTGAGATAATATTGCCCATCAATTTTTTTTGACCATCACATGTCCCACATGAATTGTCCTGGGATTGAACCCAGCATATACTGAGAGAAGCTGGGGATTAATCACATTATATGTGGCGTGACATATTTCTCCAAAACAAGGACATAGTCCTTATCAAATATGATTTGTTACAGATTGGTGTTTGGGAATTTTTGGAAGGTTTAAGGGTCGATTTACATTATATGGCATGGCATGGTAGGGCATGACACAACATGACAAAATATACTTTCATGGTCTTCACATGCTCGAATTTACATTAGTCCATCACTGATAGCTAACAACAAGGACAGGGTCGTTGGTATCGAGAGAAGAGAATATTTTGCCTGTCTGTTAACTGACGGTAGATGTGAATGCACACTGGTTTTTGTCGTGTCATGTCGTATAATGTGAATTGACCATAAAGCGTACCCAGTTAGAACTTAACCAAAGGCTACAGGTGCATGGTGTGTTTCTTTAATGACTGTGTGAAGTGTAATGCATTTGGAGATGCTGCAAAACCCTGCATGCATTCTGGATTCCTCTACCTGTGGGATTCTCAAGGAGACTTTTGAGTCAGATACTTAAGAGCAGCAGGTTGTTTTTGGGTAGTTTTACAGAGAGGCTACTTAATTTTCAAAGAAAGGCTTCCATGACGTCTTGACTGAATGGGACGCATATTTCAGCAGTTAGGTCTCATGTATCAGCACACTCAGGAACGTTTATAGTAAGCCCTCTTTTGAAATGTGTGGTTTGTGCAAAATCATTTATGTCTGCAAACGTGAAATAATTTTCCCCATGTGTGAGGTGAGTTTGGAAATGTTTCAGCTTCAAAGCCATGAAATATACAAGATAATACAATTACAGTGAAAACCTGTTAAGAAAATTTTGAAAATTCCAAGAAAATCCTACTTCCTAATAGGGAAATTTCCTAAAAGGGTAATTTTAATGAAATGGGAGAATTTTGGTGCTTTTTTATCCTGACTTCTTAGGTGGGAAATTTTCTTAACTGGGTTTTTCTTAAGTGAGCTTCACTGTATACATTCATTGGTCTAAGTCAGTTCGAAATTTTTCAGGTTAAAGACTGTGACTATCCCCCTTTTAAACATAATGTGATTATAAGACTATATTGTGTGTGCCTGAATGTAAGACAGCCTTCCTTTAAGGCCTGAAGTTTTCGGGAAAATACCTATGCAGAGCATGTTTAACCTTGTTTGCAATTGTAAGGTGATCCCCCCCCCCCTCCCCGCCTTTTGACGAATGGTAAAAATTTCTTGTATTATATTCAGGGTAGCACTACAGATATTTATGTTTTACAGCTTTTCTTGTGGGTACCAGAAAGCATACCACAATTATGGGAATATCATACACGAAAAATATCCAGAAATCACGCTAGAAGGTGAACATTTTACTCCTCCTGGCTATATCATGTTTCTTGCGAAAATATTGGTAAGTAGAAAGTTTTTCTGTTGAAGAAAAAACTGTGATCAGTAGAAGAAGGAACCTGTGTATTTGCTTGTTCATTTATGATAGAAAGGTGTTCATTAATTCATTGTGAAATTAGAGCAAGTGAGTCTACCCACTATAAAATTTGAAGAAACCATGTTGACATATTTTGGTTGCCATGGGTTTTCTCATTATTGTGTAAAACTCATACAGAATTATTTTAATAAGTACTGTTAAAGAGTTTATGTACTGTAACAAACACAAAATAAATGCATTACGGTAATAATGAACTGGATAATGACATGAACATATTCAAAGAAGGTTATCAGAGTGTGTTTGCATTACCTCTGAAAACAGACAAATAAATGCAAGTAAGAACAGGAATATAATAATTAAAGAAAAGACACATTGGTTGACATTTTATTCATCCCTATATACAATTAGAACTACCATGAATGAAATTTGATCCCCTCAGCCAAATTACGTTTTGTGTGTAACGAACATTATAATTCTGTTAACGTAAATTGCAGCACCATCTGTTGAATAATCTGATATTCTAACAACAGTATGTGATACAAAATATGTTGTAATGCAAAACAGAAATTACAGAGGACTTTAGACAAGAACATAACACGAAGTTCTGGAGAACTCTACTCTGATTTCACTGTATACATGGTACGTGGGTAGTAGATGGTACACAGCAGACCACCATGTCATCACTGTTGACATTTAAGCATTAGTGCCACCATGGCACCAAGGCTTATATCCTGGCACAGATTAAATCAGTGTCAAGTGTCTGAAGAGAGGAGGTGACAGCTCACTTTGTGTTGGCATCTGCTGCAAATTGCTGAACAGCCAGGTGCTTCTTAAGGGGTCCAAAAAGAGTGAAATCACTGGGAGTGAGATCAGGGCTGTAGGGAAGATGGGCCCAGCTTCCACATTGTTGACTTTCACTGAAAATGATGTAGTGGAGAAAGTTCTATAAGTATGTGGTTTTAATAGTGTGTCTTCAACACAACCTTGAGACATGAAGTGTTGACTGTTTGCTGAGTGTTATAAAAAGTCATTTTGTTTCATGTCTGTGTCTTATTTGAGTGGTCAACTACCTGACATTGGGAGGATGTACATTTCAATAATTGTGTGTGTTCACGCGCGCGTGTGCATGTGTGTGTGTGTGTGTGTGTGTGTGTGTGTGTGTGTGTGTGTGTGTGTGTGTGTGTGTAGCCAAATAACAGTTAAATCATTGGAATTGTATTGTGTTTGCCTGACAACAGTGGTAATTTTCTAGTTTCCTTTGTCAGTAAAGTAGGTATTTGTTTTGTAAAATTACTGTGCATGTACTGACTCTTACATATCATTTTCAGCTCCCCTACATTTTATTGAGTTTTTACTTTCCTTCCAGGGATTTGGAAAACTGCTTGTAGTAGTCTGTATCCTTAGTGGTGTAAATATTTTTGGTTCCTTTGGGTGTGTTGAACCATCGTGGTGGAAGTGGTGTGTCGAGAACAAAGTTTATTCCTGTGTGCCAATGTTTTTGACATGCAATATCCTGGAAGCACATCTGCTTGCAACGGGAGCATTTGAAATATATTTCAATGGTGAGTAGAATGTTGTTGGACAGAAATTCAAGTTGTCTGGGATGTTATGCAGTGTCAGCTGGTAAATACTTACCAGTCGATACAATATAAGATCCCAGAAGACTTGAATCTTCAGCAGCACCACTGTGGGAAACTCAGATATCACATGTTATTGCCCTTGCCCTTTTCACTTACACACAGACCTCAGCAGATATGCACATCACCACACCTGTAATGAGCAGAGTTCATGATTGAAGTATAGCATGCAACTAAACGAACTGGTGTCCGTAGCTTCGCTGTATGGCACCTCATGAGTGCCAGTTTACTGTGTTTCAGTTTCTGAAGTATTTTGAGTCCATTTATTTAGAAACATCACAGGAATCATCCTTTTTGTAACCACATACTTTTTGATAGGTTCTATAAAAGGCAGGGCATTTCTTGACTAAATGAGTGACTGATAGCTTATCAAGAAGGGCTCCGCAGCATTGAATTAGCCAAAAGAGCTATTTGTTAGGTCTTCTTATCTTTGATTTGTGGATTGTATGTTGAAGATGCATCAGGATAATGTAAGGTACTACTGTATTAACATGTGGTTTAATCTAAGGTTGTTTAGTAGTTGGGATTGAATAAGTGGATGTGTGCAGTTTGAAGTAGCCTGTGGAAGTAAATAGATTACTGTGGGGAAATTTGGATGGTACCATTATTTATTGTTATGTAGTTTATTTGGTGTTGATCGGAATTGAGATTCAGTAATGTGTTGAGCATATGCATATTAAATAATGTATTTGTAAATAAAAAATAGGAAATTGGTCTGTGCAGTGTGTACTGAAAGTGATTGTGATATCAAATAAGTGCAGGGAAGGAGACAGTTTAAATTCATTAAGAAATAAGGAGATATCCTCTGTTTATAAAGTACTTTATTAAGTCAAATGTTGGCTTCACACTGTGAACCCAATATTATAGCCATGAACAGCAGCTCTATGCATACATAAGTGAATCCACTGAGGCTCTAGTACAGCTGAATTAGCATTCTGTTATATACGTTGGTACACTCCATGGAACAGAGTCCCTCTAAAGAAGCTAATAATTCCTCAGCTAGTCAGGAAATTCCCCACAGGGAACCCACGGGGCTGTTAGTAGGCCCTACTCCTGGTCCCTATCCCGAGCCATATGAATCCATTCCACATCCTCTCATCCTGTTTTCTCAAGATTCATTTTTAATATTATCCCACTGTCTATGCCTAGGACTTCCAAAGAGTCGCAAGGTTGCATTTATCTTCTGGATGTGTGCCACATCAACAGTGCTTTTATTGAGGAATGTGGTCACACAAATTTTATTTAATAAGTGCAGCCATGGCAAAGTTTAGCTTCAGAGTTCCAGTGTTGTTAATTGTTTTGATATAGTGTACTTAATTTTATGTATAATTGTTCTTTTGATTTCTGCTGCAATCTTGAATTTGTGCTTATACTGAATATATTATTTAATTTTGTGTTTTTCTCTCCCAGATGTGCCTGTTTGGTCAAAGCTTGAGACAGGAAGAATGCCTCAACCATTAGAGCTCTTCCAGATTATTGATAATCACTTGCAGTTCCAAACAAAAGTAGAACTAAAACCTGGATTTGCCAAATAATTGGTTTGTACATGTTCAGTTCGAAAGTCCCTTAATTTTTTCGTCATATTTACTGACAACTTGCCTGGATGGCGGATTTATCCTGTTGAATGTAGTAGCTAGTGGTTACATGGTAACAACTTATGCCTTTAGTTCACCTAAATATAAGTGCATTTATATTTAAAACCTTAGAATGCATCTAAATTGTAATGACTCAGTTCGTTCTTGTTTTGTTTGTTGCTGGATAAAGTAATCTGGTATTGACAACATTTGTAGATGTTTCTTACATTTATTTTATATACATATGCAGCAGATCTGTATACTGATTAACTAACTATGGAGCAGAGTCCTTCAGAATTTGTTTGTCACTCATCTAGTCAGTAAATTCCTCACCTCTTATGGAACCTGAAGTTTTAGCACTGTGTTCACGAGTACCCACTGGTGGACTCTGCCTTGAGCCAGCTTGATGCACCCCACACCATCACATTTTCCTTATGTAAGTGCTGTTTTAATAATGTTCCGCCATCCAAGTCCAGGTGTATGAAGTGGTCTGTTCTCTTGAGACTGCGTAAATGAAATTTTTTATGGATTTTTCATTTGCCTTGTGTATGCCATATGTCCTGCTTGATTTTATCACCATAGTAATTGGTGAAGAGTACAAATTATGAAGCTCATTATGATTATTATACACTTTCCTCAATATGTGTTGCGGGGTCCAAGTAATTTCCCCAGCTCTTTGTTCTCAAACTGGCTCTAAGTGTGATGTTTTTGCGTGATGAGAAACCAAAGTTTGTGCCCACGTAAAGGACAGGTAAAATTATAATTTCTTTTGTTTTAGTCCTTGGGTTTATATATTGAGGACATGAAAATAACAGCGCATCCCATAGTTGATTATCTGTTAATATTTTTGTGAATGTGCTTTTGATTTCTTACTGTCATACCTCAGTTTTGGAGAATTCACTGGCCGTCTTCATAGTAATGATTTTTTCCTTTGTTCTGGTGACATAAAACCCATTTTAATGTTGTCTTTCCATCTATACTTGGCTTCCCAGTGACTCTCTGCCAGTAAGTGCCAGTATACTTCTGAGCACTTGACTGAAGCCCAGTTCTTACAATAAATCATTTTTAATAGTAGAGTGTGACATGTCTTTTTTTATATTTGAATGAAGTTATGTATGACTCTTACAGGTACAGTAAACCTGGGTTATAATGGATCCAAAGGGGAGTACTAAAATGATCTGTTATAACCGAAGTCCTTTATGTCTGAGGTTCTGTTAAATTACGTTTTAAAATAACATTTAAATTAATACCACGTAAGTTACACTTGTTTTCAGTTTTATTACATATGGACATGAGAAGATATATTTTGCACATTCAAAAACACACATTACTACATTCCTGAACCCGTGATGTAACTGGTGGAAGCACCATGCAACAAGGTGCCTGAATGCTTCCCTCCGTTACGCACCTACTGTACATATTGTACAACACATTAAAATTTTTAACCCGGGCGGGGGGGGGTTCGCCAATGGTGCAACAGCCCCTCTTGGGCCAGGGCCTCCTCATTACTGTGGGAGACGCACCACAGCCTCGTAGGACTCCTCTAGACGATTGATAGGCCCGACACAAAGACCTCTACCTCACAACACACAACACTCACAAGAGACAGACATCCATGCCACGGGCGGGATTCGAACTCACAATTGCAGCAAGTGAACAGCCGCAGACCCACACCTTACACCGCGCAGCCACTGGGATTGGCCAGAATTTTTAAGTACTATATGTATTTGCACCTGGTTGTCGGCCAGTACTGACACATATCACTTCTTGGCTGAAGAATCAATTCTGTCTACGTACAGTAAACAAAAATCTTACAAAATCGCTACCTAAAAGGTTACAAGTAAATGCACCAGAGTCAATCCGTAATTGATTTATGACAGGGCGCTCTGCCCCAAGTGCCATAAAGATGCTTGCATATGACAGTTACAGTACTTTCTCACTGGTGCATGAATAACAGAAACAGGTAGAGACTGCCCCTCTTATCCATTATAACCGCTAATGGTTTGACCTTCTCCTTAGGAAATCCAAACAAAGTGCAAAATTTACTAGTCTCCACTGCATCTCTGGGTACAAAATTCTATCAAATTACATGTGAGGTCTTCATGTCACTCTGACAAGTCAGCCCTCTGCGCCCAAACACACTGTAACCTTTGTGAACTCTCCATTATTTTGTGAAAAACAGTGTAGCTGAGGAAAATTAACTGTTTGGGAATGTTGGCAAAATCCGGTGTAACCAAAGATCCGATATATGAGAGACCGGTGTAACCGAGGTGGTTGCTATGATAAAGTGTAGGGAAATGGCCAGGGAACGAAAGAACAATCCGTTATAACCGAGGTCGACTGTACATGTGTATTGTAGAAGAAGTTACCATACTGACAGCTGCGTGGATGTGTACCAAGGGGGGACTTGGAGATGCTTAATTTGACACCTTTGAACATTCAGAACTTGAGGCTGTGGATGGTAAAAGCCTTTTAGAACTAATTTTTAAGAAACTGTATCTTTCATTGCTATACAGTGCACGGTGTGTTTGGCACTACAGTCTCGTCATCGGTGTCATATGAACCTTCCAAGAGGAAAAGCACTGGTACTTCAGTCAGATGAAACATAACTGAATGTGAAGTTAACAGTCCTGTTGAAAGCAGCCTTAATGAATTGAGTATGTGATTGTCAGTGAATATATGAAATGTCTATAAATTCCAGGAGTATATCTAAAATTATGACACCAGTAGACTGCATAGTTCTCATCCCTACATTACATTTTATTAATTAAAGGGAATATGTGAAGCAATGCCATCCCAGAATTTATTTATTTGTTTAGCTTGGTTGAGAGTAAAATAGAAATTGAGATGTTTACATGAACAGAATGACAGCAGATGTGTACATAAAAGACTGATTTCTTCGTTCTGTATGTATATAGTTTAAATTTGAAGTCCTGCCATTGTGTCATGTTTTTGCTGTTATATCTGCCATGAAGTTTTATCTCTCATGTTTGTGATTCCTTTCACTGTTAATGTTGTGTTTTTCAATTTATATGTAAATATATTATTATGAATACAGTTGAATTTATTTTGCCTTGTAAGCCCTGTATCAGCCAGAAGTTGAAGTGCTGAGTGAGAAGATATGAGGTTTATTATGTTGGCTAATGATACTTTATGAAACTGTCAAGGTTTATAAAGGTTGAAGTAGTTTTTGATCTACAGGGTCCTTACTTTATCTGGCCCATATTGTTGGCAACTTCCTGTTGCCTACCTTATTGCATGGAACCTGGCTGACGCACCAAGCTGTCTGACCCCAGTCTGTCACAGAAATTTTTGCATGTGTATTTGTGAAGTCCTTAGTTGCAGTGCAAAGAGTATTGCAGCATCATGTGTTTCTGCATGATGTATATGCAAAGTACTGATCCATATGAAGTGTCACTGTGAATTCAGACAAAAATTTCCTGATGTGTCTGTTCGAAGTAAAACGAAAATTTACAAAGAAAACTTGATGAAATTGGTGCTAGATTGGAGACATCTGCTAGAAAATCATCAATTCAGTTTACACAGAAAATGGGCATGTCATCATCAGCACATATTGGAATAAAATGTGTACATGTAGGTGTGTAAGACAACTATGGTTCACAGGCTCCACAACACAGTGAAGCAAAGGTGAATTTTTGTCAGCCAGACAGTACAACAATGCACACCATTTTAACCGTATTCATTATTCACCGTGTGCTGAACCTTTAATTTAATTAAAGACCATACAACCATAACATATCATTGAATGAAAAATTGTGTCTCACAGCACATGTAGTTCTGAATGCTTTATTTCGGATTATTTGTGTGCATATTAGTTTGTAACATACACTACAAGTACAAAATTGCACTAGGATTATGGTCCTAATTGTTTCTGACATAAATTTGCACCTATACATTACACATAATCTTAACACCATTTGTGCAATGATGGTATGAATTTTTAAATATATTCAGTACACTGTTTGAGTGATTCTGGTGACAGACTAATGAGCAGGGTCTTGGTTACACAGCATTACTTTCTGTAGAGGTTTGGCTTATACAAGGTATACACAAAAGAATGGTGCAGTTTCAGAAGTTAAGAAGAAATTTATTTCTCACCTTACACGGGCACAACGTTCACTGTCCAAGTTTCTCATGCATTAATCACAATCCTTCAATGTGTGCACCCTGGGTCACACGACACACATCCACATGGTAATCAAATTCATCCCAGACTTGGTGTAGCATGTCCGCTGTAATGGTCTGCAGTGCATGCTTTATCCAATCACGAAGTTCCTTGAGGGACATGGGCAATTGTGGTACGTAAACACTGTCTCTAACGAACCCCCAAAGAAAGAAATAGCATGGTGTTAGATCTGGCAAATGGGGTGGCAGATCTGGACACCTCAAAATGGAGCACACAGAATGCCTTCTCCTGCTGCGACGCCATCTTGGAAACTGGTCCCACCGCCCTGCAGTAAGCATGAGGAGCGAACTGCTGGTAGTGCATGAGAAACTTGGACAATTGCCACTGCTGACGGTGTATGTTGTGCCCATGTAAGGTGAGAAATAAATTTCTTGTTAACTTTTGAAACAGCACCATTCTTTTGTGTATACCCTGTATTACCAAATGGAGACATAACTTCCTAGGTATGGCCTTGAGACACTTGGTTTGTGGCTGAGAATATTAGCCAGTCATGTATGCTAATCAAAAATTTTCCTGATATTTTCAGCATAACTTTTGCAGTTGTATCCTTTACATACAGAAATGTGTCATCAATTCACATGCACTAAGGGTCAAGCACCAGATGACAGTGAGGTTTATAAGTCACTGCAGAATTGTGGGTCTTCAGTATGGAACTTGCTTCGTGTCACCCTTCGGGTTCCAGAAATTTTGAGGTGGCATCTAGTTTTTTTTTTGAGGGGGGGGGGGAAATTGGTACACCCCTGTGGTATACAGATACATATACACACAAAATTCACAGCAGAACATAATTACCAGCATTAGGGCAGAGGGGCAGGCCTCTGCCTTTTGTGGGTTACATGTGGAAATACCACAATTTTGTTATATATAGCATTGTTATGCCTTTATATCTGTACCTGGGAACCAGGTGCGCACCCAGAAGTATTCCCTGTGGGGGATGACCCTGAGGCTATACATTATTTATATTTGATTTTAAAAATTATGTTATAAAAATCATGTTGTAAGTACAACATAACACTGCTTGCAACTGGATTTATATTCATGCAAATATAACTATAGGTTCCATGGCTCAACCACAGTGCCATATCATCTTGTTTTTTTTTAATAAATTTATTTTTAAAAATTCTAATATACTAGTCATCAGCCAAATTCAGTGGCTGAGTTTGGCTGAATGGGAAATCACGTACAACTTTTGATATCATAATATCTACAAAATCGATTTTTTAAGTGCGGTTTTCTTGGTTTGGGGGGTGGGGTGCTGCAGCCCTGCAGCTCTCCTCGTGGGTGTGCCCTCTGCTTGGAACTAGAATAAGTAATGCCTCGTGTAAGTAACATTAGACATTGGTTGTTCTTGGTTAAAGAAATAGATATCTTAATCTATGTTTATTTTCGGCTATAAAAGGGAACTGTCTCTGTAAAGTTTATTCACATGGATTCCTCTAAGACTAAAATATATCAAGCGGGAATTTAAAAATGGTTAGTGGTCGCCTTTGCAGCGGATCATCTACTACGTCACTGCTGAGATCACAGTTTATCTAATATGGCTGAGACCTATTAATCTGTGGCTGAAACCCAGGACCGTAGCGAGAACTTAATGCTTACTAGATAGCTGTATGTGGCGATTCGTACACGCAATCTACTGACAAGACTCAAATATATTTATCATGATGGATTGGAATTAGGTTAAGATTCCAAGGACCGATTTAAGTAGTTTCTGTAAGAGAACATATGACCTAAAACCAATGTCTGTTGGAAGGTGAGGATACGTTTGTTTGTGGTTGGAGGTGTGTTTTAATGTAGGCCCTGCAGAAGAAGCCCAAAAATGGAGGTTCACAATGCGCTCCCCAAAGGTGAAATAAACACGGATTCTATACGCAAAGGCATGATACGTCACTCTTTTTGCACGCAGTTGAACAACAATCATATATTAGCTAGCGAAACGTATATTTTCAATGCGACCAGGTGTTCGGACGAACTGTTGGGGTCCAACTAAGCTCGTATTTGCGAGTACCGGAACATCTTCTGAGGAGGTTGAAAGGACGGAACGTGATACTAATGAGTCTCTTCCATTTAATTCAGAGCTCCCCACTTCGGTCTAGGTGATCGTAGTACGCCACGTCATTCGCGTCTCAAAAGTAATATTTCACAAACCTGCAGCGTGACCATCAGTGTGCACAGAATACTTTTCGCCCCACACCGATGCCTTTGCACAGGACCAGATTGGTTTTTTTTTTTGCAGTATTGCTCACTACATAGCGATGTGCGTATTTACACAGTGATCGCTGATCACCCTGAGGTTGATTCGATATTGCAGAAGGTCCAAAGATAGGCTACTAATTTGATTTGGGGTATTAGTCAAAGGCTAAGTCAGCAGTTCCTAAAGAAATTACTCTCACACATGTAACATTTTAACATATGATGGCACTGCGGTGCATTATTGCAGGCCTGCTAGTACCTTTTGCAGAATGGTCACTAGAATTATTGGGTATAAGTCAAAATGTAATGTAATTACAATTATATAGTAAATTTGCCCAGTGTTTAATTCAGTGACAGTATATTCAATAATGGCCAAGATTTGTTGGAAATATGTTTTTGCACCCCATGTGATCAATCTGTTAATCTGGTCCAACTTCAGTGAAATTTCAAATGCTATATGATATTTGGCAGGGTACTTCGTTTTACAATTTTGAAAGAATATGACCAGCACCCTTGAGTTATTATTCCGGGTGGATAATGGGATGGACTGATGCATGAGTTCAATTCATGCTCTGTGTACAAAGAGTGCATAAATAACTTATTTAAAACATTCAGACACTACGCAGGAGTTATAAAGTAAAACAAAAGTCAGTTACATGTTATCTCAGAATTTTGTCAATGCAAATTCAGCAGATTACACACCATACAGCATTAGCATGGCATAGTGTTCATAAAAAAACTTGAAGTAACAGGATACACACACACACACACACACACACACACACACACACACACACACACACACACATGCATGTGAATGCACATGTGCATTAGCCAAGCACACTTTCTTCTTTTGTGCAAAGTAAAGAATGTTGTAAAGACCAGGAGTTTCAAGCAAAACTGAAAGGCTACTTTCCTGTTCTGTAGATCTCTAGGATTTCTACTAGTGCTACATCTCTGTTGGTGTTGCTTTATTTTAATTTGACAAAATCATTACTGAAATACAGATTCAGAGTATGTAAAGTTTTTCTGATATAACCTCAAAGTTTCGCATTGTTATGTTATTACTGACTTGTGAACAATAGCCTATGTCATGTAGGTTTATATATTTTTATGGTTTATCTATGTACCAGACTTCGCATGTGTAGCTTTAGTAGCTCATTACTTATCTTCGTAAAACCAAAAGCTGAAGACAATTTTAACACATCTAATTTTACATTTGCGGCTGCTTAACGAGTTCTTGTATCTGCCGTGTCGCTATGTTCAATGATTTAAGGCTTTCTTGCAATGGCATACTTGTATTCATACCAAGTTGGTGTTAATGCTGGTCCTCTGCTTCAAAAATTGAAATGAGGGACATAAAAACACACATCCATGTCCAGACAGTATGGTTTCTCAGAAGCCTGCTATATTACTTTTTACGCAGGAAAATAGGCTAAAAATCACAGTCCCATAAGAAGGGCTGGTACAATGACACAAGCAAACTAAGCAGCCACCTGGTGTGGCACCTGTTAATTGGCATTATCACAGTGCCTGGAAATTTTGTGTTTGTAAAGGTGATGACATTTGAAGAAAGTTGATTTGTGTTTGATTGGCTGGGGTTGCTGCAATATGTTTTTGTCTGGAGTGGGACTTAGGCTTATACAAACCCTGATGATATGTATATACAACTTCAACTGTTTTAAAATAAGCATTATCAGTTTGGTATGAGTAGCAGAAAGCAGCACAAATTAATTTTTTTAATTCTTTCATTGTTGTAGCAACATCATGTACATTCTACTGGAAAGTGCTGCCATCTTCTGCTGTCTGTCTGTAACTGTAGGGGCAGCACCCAGAGTTATTGTAGATGTAGATGAGCCATCTGTTGGTGGACTGCGACACTTCTGGGATAGTACTGGCCTGTGGTATTGTGCACAAATATGACAAATGTAGACTGAATCCTGGTTAGGGTGAAATTTTCTGCACCTGTCCCTACAAGCCCTGGGACCCGACCAGCCTCCTGGGCAATGGGTACGGGGTCTGTTTTCCAGACGTAAAGCGACCAGGGCGTGGTATTCAACACCCATCCTGTTCTAGCGCTGAGGTTCAAGAAAAAGTAGAGCTGTGCCTCTAATCCTCGTCTAGGCATTCATGGCCTGTTCTAGGGTGAACTTTAACTTTACCTTTATGGCAGATGTAGTGTGGCTTTTTTTTCCCCCTTTTGCTGCTCTGTGTTTTCTTTCTGTCTTTGGAATTGCATTATCTACTCAAAACATAATATAAATCACAGCAATGCTGTTGTGTGTGTTTATTACTGTTTTCAAAGGTTGTTCTATGAATTTTTGTAAAGAATTCCTCTACTGAATTTCTTGAAAATCTGCCAGTGTAGTTGCTGATACTAGGTCACAGAGAGAAGGACAGACATGGTCTCAATGTCAGGAATTCTTTTTTACTTCAAAAAGAACGCTTAATAAAGCGTCATGTTTACATAAATTCTGAATATTGTAGTTGTCCGCCGCTGCATTAGGCCTAGATATTTGTGTTTGATTTGCTGCGACTGTCAACACTGGCAGTGAATGACAATTTTTGCTCAATAAGGGGCTTTAACTAGGGAATTCCAATGCTTGAAAGAGTTAAAATTATTTAAAACTGTATTCACTGTGATGTGTCTGAGTTGATACTTTAAATAAATTTAATTATAAGAGAAATATTGTTAATGAAGAAATGATCATTTACGTCAACATAAATGTTTATTGGAAAATTTGTGTAACAATGTGAAGGTCCATTTCTTGTACATTATTAAAAAATGAATAGTTTCTGCAGTGCTGTTGTCACGCAAACCAACTGGTGACTTGTGTGTGTGTGTTTGTGTGTGGTGATCTCACTACAACTTTGATTGCAGCCGTTCGCCCCCACAGTCCATGCTGGATGTGGATGAGCGCTTTAACTTGGCCCTAATTGGGTCCCTGCCCCGTCAGTCCATATCTCAAGTCCGAATACACTGGCTACTTGATCTCATCACACTCAGGTACAGCTGTAACACACCTGAGGTACTTGATAAGCCCGCTAGCATAGGACCAGCTTTGCTTCTCATTCAGTGCTAAATACTTTCTCAGATTAAAAATGTTGTTAAGGAACATAAGTCAATAAACAAATTTATTTAACTAATCAGCGAATCAGACAGTTGTCTATTTTTGCAAAATTTTTGCAGACACAAGTACAATTCATCATTATAATCTTCCTCAACACCACCACCACCACCACCACCACCTCGACCAAAATGTCAGGGAGTTGGATATTTTATTGACCTCTGCTGGCATTCACTCTTATATGTTCGTGGTATTTTATACTGCAAATCATTGTTAATAACTGCAGTTGATCTTGTGACTGACACCATGGAGCAGAATTCTTCTAGAGAAGCTGGTGCTCAGTCACATGGTCAATAAATTCCCTACCTTTTATGGAGCCCAAAGGTTATTCAGCATGTTGACAAAAACCCTCCATTAGATCCAACATAGAATTGTATGAATTCAGTGCACATCCTCCCACCCCATGCTTTCAAGGTCCATTTTCATATTATAATTACATCTATTCTTATGCCTTTGAAGTGGTCTGTCACCCTCAGATTTTTTGACCAATGAAATATATACTTTTTTAGCCATAGTGGTTATCCAGTTCCTTCTCCTTCATGTGACTTATGAAAAAAAGTGTGAATGTTGAGGTCAGTGAACAGTGCTGTGCTGATGTGACATTTTATGTCAAAGTAATTGCCTGTTACTAATTTATTCTTCCAAAACAGGCAGTGAACAAACTTATGACCCTTGAAATGTTTCTGGCATTACATTGGTTGAAAAATACCAAATGTTTGGTTAGACACCCTTCAAGTCTTGAATTTTTTATGGCAATCAAATTCATTGAAGAATACCACATATTTTGCTGATCAAGGGGATTTTGAATCTTAACAATGCACAACACTTTTGGTAAAGCAAGTTTTGGACAGAGAAACACGAACACCAATATCCTGTTTTTTTTGCTGAGTTTTGTTTTTATATTCCTGAAATTGATACTTCAAGAAGATTCTAAGAAGGCTGAAAACAGTACTGAAAATACTTTCAGAAAGTGGTTTCTAGTAGTTTCTAGTCAGAGACAATGTATGCTTTGCTAATCAGAAAGTGAATATTCTGATGGTGAAATTAGTCAGTAAAGATTGGTTATGGTTTATGGAGTTTTACAGAATATCTTCAGTTATTTCATAGTCAGATTTCATGAAAGTCCTTTCATTTATATCAGGCTTTGTCATTTTTGCTTGTTTTTTGAATTTGAGATCATACCTGTCTTTTAATTCTTGCAAGGAAGTTTATTAACAACTAACAGGTTTTATTTTCCATATGTCAAAATTTGGCAGTTCTTTGGATGAGAGTTTGACTCCATGTTACAACTTTACATTCCTGGATCAATTGTTGGACTGGTTGCAGATCTACAGGCTCAGTCCTGGCTTTGAGTTGATGGGGAACCCATCAAATTTTTTTAGTGACTTCAGCAATGGCACCCAAGTCAATATGTGGAGAGACCTAGTGACGCAGGTTGCTAGCAGGTACATTGGTAGGTTGAATATTAGATTATTATATGTTACATATTATGATGTATTATATATTATAGTTAGATTATAGTGTTTGATGGAATGGAATAATTCATGAAATTTGCTGTCTGTGGTTGATTTTTGCCAGGCCACAGGTTTTTCTGTCTTCTTTTCTTTAGATACAAGGAAGTTACTCATCCCAGTACTCATTGGGCATTTCCTTGTTGATGTAAAGACATGAGTGGAAACTGAATCACTGCATCTGCACTCAGGGTCAAGATTAGACTATTCATATCAGATTTATGTCTCCTATAAGCCTGTATGGTAGTCTTATAGGGACACATTACTGGGATACCATATTTGCAACATGTTTATGAGTTAGGAAATATAAGTTCCAACATGTATTGTGTGCTGCTTGTGCTATCTGCAGGTCGCTATGGACTACAGACAGTAGCACAGTGGCGATTTGAAACATGGAATGAGCCCGATTTGAAGATCTACAACACTCTGAACTTCACTTTGCACAGTAAGTGACTGAATAAAACAGGGAATATCACAACATAGTGCCAATTTTTGGGCTTTTGCAGTGATGTAATTGAGGACTCCATTTTTATAGCATATGGCACCAAGTCACTGGGTTATTGGTTCTTGACATTTTGAGAGAGTGTAGTCATCCCATCTACATGAGTCATATTTCCACTGAAGAAAACAGTCAAGAAAAGCATGCATCATGATTTATGAGTTTCACAGGAGAGAGACATGCATGCTCTTCACGGAATTTGAACCCACAATTCCAGCAAGCATGCGGCCGCAGACCCAGCCCTTAGTATGTGCGGCCACTGAAATCGGCGATGAGTTTTATATGATAGATGATTTTTAGTGAAGAACTAACGGACATATGGCAATGTAATAGCATTACTGAAACCTAAAGAGTGTTCTTGATGGTGTGGTGTGGTGTGGTTCAGTTAAACACAAGGATGAAATACAGGCAGCTTATTTTGTGACTTTTTATGTACATCCTTTTTGCAATGCACAGACACTGCACTGCTTGCCACAGTGCTTACTTGGCCAGATGTGGTGATAGTAAGAGTGCAGCATCATTATATAGTGAAGTGTACTTAACTGAATTACAGGAGATGCTAAGAATATCCCTGATTGGTTGATATATATTCCCTACCCCCAAACATATTGTGGCTGACTTGTTTTCTGGCTGTATGGGACACTTTAGCCTGAATGTTTTTTGCAAATTCTTCCATGTGTGGATTGCTTTGATAGACCAACTTTTAAATATTCCCACAAGAAGAAATCACACAGTGGATGAGGTGTCCATAAATTATGACTTATTAGTCTTAACCTAGCGTTTTTCAAGGTGTGCATGGAGTACTTAACATCATGAGAGGTTGCAGAGTCTTGCTGGAAATCAGCAGAACAACTGGCAAGTTTTGTGATGCTCCAATCAATTTTGTCATCCCAAATTACGATGACGTGCAAGAATTTGTAAAACTTCGCCACTGCTTCAAATTCTTAAATGAAACATGGAAATGTGCTTATTGGAGTATAATGACAGCTGGGTTGGTTCTGCTGGGGGATGTGGAGTGGACAGTCAGGAATTTTCTCCAGGTATAGGAAAGAATTTTTTTCCCCCTTCCATGTCTGTTACAGCCCTAGGTCTCCTCCTACGCATTGGATACTGGATGTTCTTTTTCTTGAGCCAAGTGGTTGCACTGTGAAACTGAGGAATTGCTTCAATCTAGTTTCAAGGTCTGGAATATGTTGAGACTTGCCTCCATGCCTATGTGCATCTCATTTAGGACCATGATACTAAACCCTATATTTCAGTTGCAGTGTTCTTACTTGCAGGTTACCTGCAGTACTTTGAAGCATGTTCTGCAGGCTTGCAAGCTGCTGGACATGGAATACTGCATCTGGGGGGTCCTGCAGGTCTTTTTAAGGCCCAAGAAAAGCATCCTTTGTGCTGGGGATTGTTACAACACTGCTCAAACCATACAGCCTGTTCTCTGGATTTTATCTCATTCCACAAGAAAGGGAACAGCTCAATTGCTGCTATCTTGGAAAAGGGTCTGCAGTTAGTGCATGGTATTAGTGCCATGTTCCCATCTCTAACAGGAACTGCATTTGCAAATGAGTGAGTCTGACGATGTAGAACCTAGGTGACTAAGGAGAGGTTGCTGTGTTTCAGTGTCATGTGTGGGCAGAAAGTGTGAGAAAATGCAAAACATTCACAGATTTAAAGGGACTGGGGGGGGGGGGGGGGGGGG